>AWOL01S0034774.1:25139-36809 GCA_000715115.1 Nicotiana otophora
GACTTCCAACATATTTAAAAACTAACTCTTTGCCACAAGTTTTACACTTAGCCCTATTTTTTTCTCTTAGTTGAGTAAAAAATGGTCAAACAAAAGATGTTTCTGCTCGTTTAGAAGGTTGTCTAGAAAAAGTAGGGGCAGTAACAGGAGGGTCAGACGGGGCATCATTTGGATTATTATTAGTTGGGTTAACTTCAGGAGCAGGACTAGTGTGCGTATCGTCATCCGGTTGCATTTCATCAAAATCTATTTCTTCATCATCATTTTCATCAATAGTTGGATTACCATAAAGCGCATTCATATATTCATGGTTAATTGTTCACCGGGTGCAATATTATGGCAAAATTGACTCTCGGTAAATTGTAATAAACTATTATCGCTATCAACAATATGAGGTGTAGGACGGGTAACAGGTTTGGGTCGGAGAGCCGGAAAAAGTGGAGGAGGAACATATTGGCCACTAGACTCACCACTCTTGGATTTTTCCTTATTTTTACTAAACATTCTTTTTAAGAAATAAGCCATCTTAATTAATCAAGCAAAGTAAATAAAACAAACAAAACTATAATATTAAAACTTAAGAGTTGGAACGAGTTTACCGAATTGACAAATAACTTGTTGAAAATTAATTATCATTGAAGACTTGAAGACTTCAATTCACCAACTTCACAATTTTGCAACAAACTGTAACAATAAAGTAAGCAATTATAGAAGAAAATTAGAGAGAGATTGAGAGAAATTGATGATTTTGTGAGAAAAATGAAAGAATGAGGGGGTATTAATAATTGCAAATTGGGAAAACTTGTAATTATAAAAAGTTTGGGGGGTTAAATGGCTATTTTGGCAGACCAAACGGCTAGTTTTTAAATGACCAAACGGCCAAAAAAACTTTTTTTTTTAAATCTGGTCGTTGGGACCGTTTGGGACCGTTTAGGCCCGCTAGGACAGGTCCAGTCTCGTAGGCCTCGCGTCCTGGACCGGCCCACTTGCAGGCCCACCTCCTCCCGGTCCCGATCCCGATCTTAAACGGTTAGGACCGTATAGGCCCACTACCCATATGAACTACGGTCCTGGGCCGGTCCCGGTCCTGGACCGGCCCACTTGCCAGCCTTAGGTGTCCACATGGTATCCATATGTTTTCTATGCGTCATTTGGTACAAGAAATCTAATTCTCTGCGTTGATGGGTTGAAGTAAAATCTCAATTCTATATGTACTATTTTGGATGCTGATATCACACGGTTCACGATCATCGTGTTATATGTTATATAATCTCGACTTTTGTCTTTTTTCGTTGACCCCCCTTTTTAGTGGTGCAACATAAATTTGATATGATATATTGATTAAAGAATGGGTTCATGGGATAGTTTTATTTAACATTGTTCTAGTAAGATATCTTATATCTTATCAAACAGATGGTCTATATACCATGAGAAAATTTTCACTTCATTAATTTTTTAAGGAAGTGAAAAGATTTCTGGCCAGAATAATACATATTCAAAGTTGAAATTGAGGTTTGAATAATGAAGGCTATCCCTGCAAGTTATATTCTTGATATCTAATCTTATTGTACATGCACTCGAGAATAAAATCATGACAATGAGAAAGTAAGAATTTCTATTTAGAACTTTCTGCGGTACTATCTCTAGTGTCAATAACTGAAAATGTTAGTTCCAAATTCAGGCGGTTGACATAGAAACCAATTAGCTCTTTCCCTTCAAATCCTCGTCGTTCAGCAACACGTTCTATCCAATCTTCATAAAATCCGAAAACTCCATTGATGTCCTTTTTCAACTTGAAGATATGGTTAGCTCCTGTATCTTGATCCCAAATAGGAATCATGACTTCGTCCTCTTCCTTTACAATCACAGCCACAACAGGATCTAAGTTCTTGAAAAGGTATTCCAAATCACTTTCACTAAATCTTACCCCTCTAAAATCCTTCGTCAGCCATTTCACTAAAGGAAACTCACTATCAACTTTATTCTTGCCTTTCTTCCAGAACATTTTTTGTATATTTTGGACATATGATTTTGACTTTGGAAGGTATATATAATCCTCGATCTGGACTTTGACTATGGAGGTAAATACAATCCTTTAGATAAACAGATTACGAGCTTATCCAAATTTTCCATTTTCCTTAAAGATCTCTAAAACCATTAAGAAAATATATCCTTCTTTAGATTGCATCAAGAGGAGATTAACTCAAATTAAGTGAGCTTTTTCTTTATTTGTTTTGAATCTAAGACAATTTAATGTTTTTCCTTATAAGGAAAAATACAAATTTTCCCCTTAAGCATGTTCTGAATATCCATTTCACACTTAAATTTCTAGGCGAATGTTTACTCCGTATTCTTGTCCAAAGTACATCATGTAATACCACGTAACATCAATAACTAATTTGGAACTTGTTTGAAGTTCATAAAGTGATTAAATTTTATTAACAGACATGTGAGGTGACATAGGACGGCTATAGGGTAAAAATGAACGAGGATGAAGGAAAATAACGTGCCAAAATAGTACATTTAGACCCCAACAAACAAGCATCACAAGAGGAAAGAAAGAGCAGTGCCTAGCCTCAAGTGCGACAGGTGGCGCGGCGCACCTGCCAACACACGCTATAAGAGGCACGACAAAAATGCCAGCGTGCACTATAAGAGGCACGGCGCGCCTGGCGTAGCGCCTGCAATTGTGTCCGGGTCCAAAAAGTGTATAAAAACAAAGAGGTTTCGGGGAGAGAGAAACCAAAATATTTGACTACATACTTGAGAGCATTTTGAAAGAGGAAACATGCCCTAGTATAATCTCTAACCCCGATGTAAGGATTTTGCTTAAGATTTATGTTGCTATTGATAGATTTCTGTCTCCTAACGCCCATAAATGCCAAAATACAATGTTTTTGCCTAGGAATCAAGGGAAACCTTCAAGAATCGAACCTAGGGTTTTTGAGAACGTTACTCAAGGTATTTCCCATTACTTCCCACCATTAAAGTTAAAATATTTTCGACGTTTTACGATTATTGGACATACGATTGGCAGAGATAAAGGGTGAAATCGGCTATAAACCCTAAAGGTTAAATTGAAACTTGAAAGTAGTGATTGATGGGATGTTGAATGTTAATTAAACGACTTTTACCTACTTAATTGTAGAATTCAAGCAGTGAACGTTTGTTGGAAGATAATCTAAACAGTCACTTAAGGTAAGTTGAGGTTACTTCCCTAAATCAAGAGCTTAACGAAAAGAGAACGAATGAAAAGAAAATATTGCGATAAGAAACTGTTTGATTGTTCTTGTGTGTAAATGTTGGGATTGTTGCTTAAAAACTATTGAATGCTTAAATGCTATAAACCTGTTAGCAGCTTCATGATACAAATTTACGTATAAGAAATGCATTGTTTTGCATAATAACTCAACTAGTGCCACGATCCAAAACCACCAACCGGTCGTGATGACGCTTAATGCACTTGCTAGGCAAGCCGAACATAACAATAACGAATTGTAATAACAGAAATGACGAAAATAATACAAGTCTAAAGCCATCAACATAATATAATAGCGTCGATACATAATATATCTCCTGAACTGGTAAATACAGATTCATGAGCTCTAAAACAAAAATACAAGTCTGAAATATCAAATTACAATACTATCAGAATAAAAGACAGCACTACAAAATGAAAAGAGACGCCACGACTGCGGTCGAGATGCAGCTCTACCTCGCCTCTCCAAAGATAATTCATCAACAAGCCTCAGCTACAAGTGGCTCGGTCCAACACCTAGATCTGCACAATTAAGTACAGAGTGTAGTATGAGTACAACCGACCCAATGTACTCAGCAAGTATCATAACTAACATCGGCGAGGTAATAGAAGAAAATATTATAAGTGGTACTCGCTAATCACGTGCATAGTTCATAAATACAACAAGTACAGAACAATAATATGACCAAGTCATGAATCACAGAAAGAACCACCTTGGGCACACAATCACTTACGTACTCTGCTCAGTCAACAATCCAGCATATAAAACAAATGTGCAAATAAATCAGATGAACAACCAAGGAAATTGCAAGTAAATATGAAATGTAATAACCGAATCAAGCACTGGCCAGTCTTTCCTCAGAGTCTCAATAACCAAACCAAACCACAGATCATCTTTCCTCAAACCGCGTGTATATCATCAAGAAGGAACATGAGAGGGTGAGCCTAGGGAGATGGATCCATATCCACACGCTGCACGGATAACTCACATATTGCACGGATAACTCACGTGCTAATAATATCAACCGCACAGACAACTCATGTGTTGCACGGATAACTCGCGTGCCAATAATAATAATATCTCGGATCCGTGCGAACAACTCGTGTGCTAATATCACAATCTGCCTTGTGTGGTCACATGCTCAATATTATAATCCGCACGGCGTGGTCACGTGCTTAATATCATAATCCATTCAGCGTGGTCACATGCTCAATATCATAATCCGCCGCCTGTTGGCGCTATGGGCAGACTTCACTGCTTGCGTAGTTGGCCCTCTAATTTTCGGCGTTAAGGGGGATGCGACGCATCCACCCTGTTTTCCCATACCTGGAGGGTTTTTTTCTTTTTCTTTTTCTATAAATTACATACAAGAATTAACTCCTACAAGGCGAGTAAGAGTCAGTAAAGACGATAAAAGACGCTGAAGATGAAGAGGTACAATATTTATAGGTAAATCTTTATAGCATTAAATGTTAGTGCTCCCCTAAAGGGGGATAAACTATTGGGTACTGACTTGGTTCAGGATGCTTTGGACAAGGTTAAATTGATTCAGGATCGGCTTCACACGGCACAGTCTAGACAGAAGAGTTACACCATTCGGAAGGTTCGTGATGTTGCTTACATGGTTGGGGAGAAGGTACTGCTCAAGGTTTCACCCATGAAGGGTGTTATGAGGTTCGGAAAGAAGGGCGTATGTGGCACTGGTGCATGGTACACGACGCATGGCTGCATATTCCTCTAGGGGCTCAATATCACAATCCACCCGGCGTGGTCGCATGCTTAATATCACAATCCGCATGGCGTGGTCACGTACTACCATTCCAATCCATTTCACACAGAAAGCATATATACAAAAGTGCATGTACATAATCAATAAACATCAAATTCGATACTCCTGGACTGGTATAAGTGACATGCTAAGGTGTATGAATGTGCAAAGTGTGCTATCATAGCTCAAATCAGGCAAATACATCACGTAAGTAGCAATTATCAAGTTCAATCAGGAGAGTAACCTCTATGTAACCTCAAACAAGGCTCAAATATCTCACAACAAGGGTACAAATATAAGAACCATTACATCATGAAGCTTAGCAATCAATCCAAGGCATATCATAGCCTAAACACTACCCCGAGCATGAAAAATACCTCGGTGCACACACATGGTCTCAACCCCACACATGTGCGCCACTCATAGCACGTAGCTATCATAAATAACTCAAGAAACTAGTGCCTCAATAGAGTTTAGGCAAGATACTTACCTTAAACACGCTAGTTCAGTACTCTAAGAAGCCCTTCCTGCGTGAATCAACCTCTGAACGGCTCGAATCTAGCTAAAATAACTTAGTATCATCAATAAAAGTCATAGGAAATAATTTCAAATGATAAAGCTAAGATCTTGAACTAATTATGCAAAGTCAACTCAAAAAGTAAATCCAAAAAAGTCAACTCCAGGCCCGCACTCCGGAACCCATCAAAACTCATAAATTCCGAACACCCATTACAATATGAGTTTAAATATATGTGTTTCATCCAATTCCAACCTCAAATCGACCATCAAATCATTAATTCTCACTCTCCAAAATCATAGTCCAAAACCCCCCAAAATCCCACCTTTAGTTCATATACATTAGGTGTAATAATCTATGGGTAATCAATATCTAACACCAAAATCAAGTAAAGATAACTTACCCCTTTAATTGTGATGAAAAGCCCTCCAAAAATCACCTTCAACCGAGATCCACAACTCCAAAAATGACAAAATAGCCAAACCTTTCGATATTAAATCATGTCCAGCAGTTTCGCATTTGCGGACACTTAACCACTTCTACGGTAAATGGACCGCATCTGCGACTCCGCACTAATCACCCGACCTCCCGCTTCTGCGGCCACCCATCGCAGATGCACATTCGCTTATGCGGAAACCATCCGCATTTGCGTACTTCCCCCTTGCCAGGCCAGCCTCGCACCTGTGCAACAATGGCCGCATTTGTGGCTCCACATCTGCGGCCAAACCTCTGCAGATGCGAAAACATCAGAAGCCTAGAAATCTTCAGCAATGCAACATAGTCCAAAAATGATCCGAAGTCAATCTGAAACACACCCGAGGCCCTGTCGAATCACACCAACCAATCCCAAAACATAACACAAACCTACTCGAGACCTCATATAGCACAAAACAACATCAAAACCACGAATCATACCTCAATTCAAGCCGTAGGAACTAATCCAAATTCCTAAATTCAAATTTATTCCTAACATGCCTAAACAACTCAGAATGACCTCAAATATTTGCATGCAAGTCCCTAATGACACAATGGATCTATCCTAACTCCCGAAACCAAAATCTGAACCCGATATCAATAAAGTCAGCTCTCGGTCAAACCTATCCACCTTCCAATCCTTCAACCTTCCAACTTTAGCCAATTCAAGCCAAAATGACCTAGGAACCTCTAAATCCAAATTCGGACATACACATAAGTCCAAAATTACCGTACAAAGCTTTTGAAACCATAAAAACACTATTCCGGAGTCGTCTACATGAAAGTCAAACCTTTACAACTTAAGCCTTCAACCAAGGGACTAAGTCTCCCAACTCAAACCAAAACTTCCCCGAAACTAAACCAACCACCCTGACAAGTCCCAGAATCACAAATACACATATTTAAAGCATCAAATAGGGGAAACAGGGCTAAAATACTCAAAATAATTGGTCGGGTCATTACAACTAGCCTAGAATATCAGAAGTAATTGAATTTATTATTTGACTTTATCGTTGTTATGACTTGTATTTATTCAGCTCAAATTAGATGTATCTGATCACGTACGACTTGGGAGAAGTAGCCAACGGTGGCCAGAGTTAGCTACCTCACCTTGTAGGTGCTCCACGTCTTTAGCTTTATATGTTTGAGAGAAGTGGCCAACCTCCCCGAGTGTAAAATCCGCAAGGGCTGGGGAATGGGGAAACCATCCTAACACTCGCAGGTGCCATTATTTGGTAAACACATTTTTCAGAATAATTAAACTTAACTATATGCAGCCATCAGAATTTAACTCAGATTTCATATTTCAGTTCAAACTTTAGATTTCAGTGTTAATATAATAAATTTCTTATGTTATGCCGTTGCATGTTATTATTATTGTTTATCCCAGAAAAGTTATGTACCTTATCTTAGGGGGTGGTCAACAAGACTTATGGGTATCCTTGGAGGTACTTATCTAATTTGAGTCTGCCACATCAAGTGGCAGATGTTAATAATACTACAATAAAGATCATATATAATGGGGAGAAACGGTCGAATAAACCCGCATCTACTTATAAAAGGTCGCATGGAAGGTGTTAAACTACTCTATATAAGTGTGCAAGTGATAAAACCCGTAGCTAAAGCCAGACTTCATAGACATATCTGATAAGCTTTGTCGACTCCATTCTAGCGGTAGCAGTGCCTTCTAGACATTTGTAACTTTTAGATATTTTTAATATTCTCGGGATATACCTCGTAAACTTTGTAAATATTTTTATTTCATAAAGGCTCGTGATTGTCGTTGGTGAGTTTAGTTTTTAAGATGTTGTCTGTTAATGTAACGACCCAGGCGTAGTTTTGTGTATTTGAGCTCCGTTTCCCAATTTGAGAATTTATGTTTGTGTATTTGTGGTTATATGAATTGCAGGGATGGTTGGTTTAGTTTCGGTATGATTTTGGAATGAATTGGAACACTTGATCAAGGTTTGACTATTGCATAAACGACCTCGAATTGGTGATTTGATGGTTGCAATAGATTCGTATGGTGATTTTGAACTTAATCGTATATCCAGAATTGGATGTGAAGGTTCCTAGGTTGATTTGGTACTAATTATCGAAAGTTGGAACTTTGAAAGTTTTGAAAGTTTATAGGTTTTACCGAAAGTTGAATTTGAGGCTATTGAGTTTCGATTGATGTTCTGGGAATTGGGATAGGTTTGTTATGTTGTTTGGGACTTGTGTGTAAAGTTTGGGTTCATTCCAGATTATTTAGGCTTGAATCAGACGCTTGGTTTGACATTGGATTATGAACTTAAGAGATCGATTTTAAGCATTGATTCATGGTTAAGATGTTAATTTCAGTATTTCAATCCTTTGGAAAGGTTTGGAGAAGGTATTAGGACTTGTTGGTACGATTGGATGGGTTCTCCAGGGCCTCGGGTGTGTTTCAGATTGATTTCCCATCGTTTGGTGTCATGTTGGCTATTCTGGTTCTGGTATTTTCGCACATGTGAGGTTTGTTCCACAGGTGTGAGTCTGCAAAAGCGGACATGAGGTCATAAAAGAGAGTTTTGGTTTGGGAATCTGGAAGTCTGCATATGCGAAAGTTTTAGCGAAGAAGCGGAGGTTCATCTGCAAGGCCTGTTGCTCAGGTTCGACCCCGAAAAAGTGGGCCTTGGTGCGCAAAAACGGATGGTCGGGATTTTAGCGAGCTCCCAAGTGCAAGCATTTTTCGCAGAAGCATAGTCACAAAAATGATATTTTGTCCGCGAAAGCAGTAATCGCTGGCAGAGCATTTTTAATCGAGTGTTTGTCTTATTTTATCATATTTTGAGATCGGGAGCTCGGATTAGGGAAATTTTTCGTGGTGATTTGCACCCACTTGGATTGAGTATTATTTGTGTTTCTATCATTGATTCTGGCATTGGTTGATGAAATATAAGGGAGAAAATTGGGGTTTTTGTAAGAAATTTTGGAGAATGAATAATTGGTATTTGAACTCTGATGCGAAGATAGATTTGGAGAAACTTGTACATTTTGACTTGTGTAGGAATGGGTAGTCTGGATTTGTGAATTTTGTTGGGCTCCGATGTGCGGGCCCGGATTGACCTTTTGGTTATCTTTGTATTTCTAGTTAAATATCGAGCCTTTATGCTCTGATATTATTTTTTAGCATTATTTGACACCATAGTGTGTTATTTGACTAGATTCAAGCCGTTGGGAGGTCGATTCGCGTGGCAAGGGCTTTTTAGAGTATTGATTTACGTGCTTTGAGGTAAGTAACTTGTCTAAACTTTGTTTGAGGGTAATTTCTCCCATTGGCTATTATATTTGAAATATATTGGGAGTGACGCACGTGCTAGGTGACGGGCGCATATGCGTACACCAGGGCTATATATGATCCGGGTAGACCTTAGGCTATTGTGTGCCTTGTTTTGCTATCATGGCCCTTTATTTACTTATTTTCTTCACTTGCTTGACTGCGTGAGATATTATTCATGTTAGAAATCATGTATAGGCTATGCACTTGTGTGTTTAAGACTTGATAGGTGTATTCTTGATATATTAAGTTATTTGCCTTAATTCAAGTCATATTCTTAATAATGACGTCCCGCATATTATATCCATGTATCTATGCATTATTTATATTTTATCTCATATGTTGTTGATGCCTTTATATGAGTGACATGGTTTGAGCTGAGTATTGTGAGATAGCATTTGAGACTTGAGCGGTTGATGAGTGATATTAGGCCATAAAGCCGATCTAATACTGATAGTGAAGTGATGTGTATGCCAGGCCCCATATTGGGCTAAGTGCTATTAATTATGAGGTGACGCATGATCCAGGCTCCATGTTGGGATAAGTGATATTGATTATTGACTTAAACCCGATTAGGGGCCAGGACCCGCCCTCCGGAGTCGAGGTATTAACTATGGGTGCAGGCACACGAGTCATATATGTGCTTGGTAAGGGATTTATGTCAGGCACCAGTACAATGCTGAGTATTATTGTGTGTGATGATTGAAGGGAAAATTTGTGAGGCACTATATATCTGCTGAGACTTGATATATTTAATGATTTAATTGCGATATTGTTGAATCTAGCATGACTACTGGTCATGCAGGAACCTGGTTGTGTTTCTTCCCTCGTGCTTATTGGTACTTGATATCTCTATTTGGTGTGTTAAACTTGGAAACACGGTTAAATTGATAAAACCATGTTTAGTGATTTCTGTTGAAGAATTTATTCCTTAAGTGTTATTCTTGAAAAGCATGCTTATTTCTTTTCTTTTTATGAAAAGATTAAATTTAATACTATTTGGGCTACTTTTCCTGGTGTCGTTATTATTCCATTATCATTGTTATTTGGTTGTTGGAATTGAATTTTTGACCTTTACAAGTTCGTCACTGCTTTTAATCCGAGGTTAGGCTTGTTATTTATTGAGTACATGGGGTTGGTTGTACTCATACTACACTTTGTACTTCATGTGCAGATCCAGGTGCTGCTGAGAGGGGTGATTGCTAGGGAGTGGCACCACTATCAGCCTTTGGAGATTTTGAGGTAGCTGTTGTTCCATCTGCATGCCTTGAAGTCCCTGTTCTCTTAGTTTATGTTTTTACTATTCTATCTTTCAGATAATCAGTATTTTCGGATCAAACTCTGTATTTAATTCTATAGCGCTTATGTACTCAGGGACACCACCAGGTCATGGGATGATTTTTAGTTGTATTGTTGCTATTGTCTTCAGTTATTTATGATCATTCCTTTGTTGAGACTATTTAATATTATTAATGAAGTTTGTTTTGGTTTATTAATTGATGGCTTTCCTAACAAGTGTTGTTAGGCGCCATCACAGTGCCGGTGGAGTTTTTGGGTCGTGACAAGTTGGGATCAGAGCACTAAATTTCTTAGGTCTCGGGAGTCATGAGCAAGTTCAGTAGAGTCTTACGGATCGGTACGGAGACGTCTGTACTTATCTTCGAGCAACTACAGGGCTATTAGGAAACTTCACTTTCTTTAATTCTCTATTTGATTTCTTATTCTCTCACAGATGGTAAGGACACGATCGTTAGGTATCGCGCCTCGTTTTCTCAAGAAGTAGGTTTCAACATGTGACAACTCTTTTAAAGGGTATTAAAAGAGATGAGTCGCCACTTAAAGATTTAAGGTGCGTTAGGGTACCTATTTGCGAATAACTCTGTTTTAACTAGTCAGCGTTGACAAAGATCAGGTAAGGGCTCAAATTACATCAAAAATAAGATGTTAGACATTCTTCGAGGTCCACAACTGTTATTTCCGGATGAACTTTAAGCTATGTGGGAATATTAAGTTGCTAACTAAGTTATCCTAAGTGAACATACGAATAGATTCATTATTAAGCTAAATGAATAAGCGATTAGATAGGCTACCAATTATAAGTAGAGCAAACGACCGGATATAGTTCAACTCCCATTAATCAACTAATTTAGGATATTCAGAGAAGTGGTACAAAGATAATACAAAGATGTAATTAGGAATGGAATAATAAAATGACTCATTAATTAACTAATATTAATTGACAAAGCTTGTGATTACAAAGATGTTCAACTTTAGAACTACTTAAAAAAATCCTAAATACTACTCACTAAGCTTGGATATTACATACATAAACAATTAGACATAGTGGGGG
>AWOL01S0034774.1:38775-55565 GCA_000715115.1 Nicotiana otophora
AGGGGGGAGGGTCCTAAATTTTTAAACCTAAGCCATCACCCCGTGCAACATAAATAATACTTCGCAACGTTAGGTGCAATGGTTGGTTATATTATCCAGCGAGCACAAACTATCATCTCCAGCTACCCGATTACTATCTTTAAGTTGTTTACCTAAAGCGTACTAATTCAATTCTAAATCGTACCCAATGGGTGTCTACCCGTCCCATCTCTATAGTCCAGGAGGTGTTGGACAGCTATTGGGGTGGTTCTAGACTTGTTCTAAGGCTGCTCAAAATTAAAACTAAGTGCCAAACAAGTGAAACACATAGGGCTTCAAAGAATACAATTAGCATGTAAATGGGCTCATATTTACCTCCCGTATAGACTCTTATATAGGTGCAAGAACTATTACTAATTAAAATCGGTTTTAAAGGGTGGAGAAATTAAATTTATTGACATGATAGACTGGTATAACGAATTGTCCTATGAGCATGATTTCTAAACGCGATGGTATTCCGGACAGTTTTTCTAAACGAACTCATACTATTGAATTAATTTGCTTAAACCTAAAATAAGATTTATGGGTGACAGTTTCAAGTGATCGGCTACATTAGTGAGAGGTATAAACTATCTAAGTATTAATCTTATAGGCATGATTTCTATGTGAATGCCATAACAAGAAATACAAAAGCAGAATTCCGTTATTAGATCCTACAAGTAGGATTTCTACGTTAGTAAGGCCTTAGCGAGCATATGTCAGTTAAGTTGTGAAGCCATTAAGTAGCACATGTCATTAGTTGTAATCCTATAGGCAATTTCTAGGTGTAAAGTCTCGATAATACGGTCCCTAAACATAGTGGAATAAATAATTTAATAAATTAGCGTAGAGTAAGCCATCTAGGCATGCTATCTAGGTGATGTTATAGAATTACCAAGCTTTATAGGCGAGTTATTTAGGCAGTGTTCAGCCATATTAGTTAGGGCCCTAGAATCATGTTTTATAAGTGAGATATAAATAGTATAGGCATAACTTCTATTTAACACGTAACATGTAAGAACTCAAGACCTATAGGCATGTTTTCTATTGGAAAGTAGCACATAGGAATTTAAAAACCTACATGCATGTTTTCTACCCATAAAATAAGTAAAAATCCTATAGACATTCTTTCTAATAGATAGAATACCTGACCCCAACATCCAACAGCCCACATAACTATTTTTATGAGAGTCATTATTACAGGCCCAACAGAAAGAGATAAAATAGTAAAATAATACAGTGTGAACCCAAGTGTGTATGGGCCTTTAGAATTTCACAGAAAATGGACGAGGCCTATAAGTTTCACCCATAACTCAGAATCAATGAAAAGCCCTGTTGAGTGTGACAACAGACAAAGCTCAAAGGAAAGACACACCCAAACCATGCTCATGGCCAATTTAGAGGACCAGGCTAACTAAAAATGCACCCTTAGAGACAGACCTTCTAGATGCACATGCTAATGCGCATTTTAACAATTAATCATTCATAGAAAATGTGAGGAAAAGGATTTCGAAACAAATAGCACAAGTGGTAAGCAAGGCAATGTGTACTATACCCTATTGTGCATGTCACTAATTCAAACAAGAAAAACCAAATCCTAATGGATAAAATTTGCACCAAACAAGTGACTAAAGGTATACAGACAAGTTCATTATCAGCAAGGAAGAGGTAGGTCCTAATAAACATAGATACTATAGAATTGAGACATGAACAACACATAAATGAATGTCAATAAATTTCAGGCCTCGTCAATGATTAAGAACAGTAGGAGAAGGATTTTAAGCAAACTTAGGGTCTGACTTATCATAGGAAAAGAACACATGTGAGGTCTCTTATTAAATATCAAGTAACATGAATCTACAGTCCATACTCTATCAATCCTAACCAATTTCAGTTGCCTTCTAAGTTTAATAACATGGTAGAACAGTTACCAAAGAATGTCAGGCTATATACCAAGTTCAAACAATATCCTTACTCAATCGATTAGCCAATTCTAATTATACTAATAAACATCGAGCATAGTCGTTATTTTAATAGAAACATTAGTAGTTGAACTTCATGAGGTGATACAGTAGCAAATATTTACTATGAGCATGCCTTGACTACGAAAACTAAGACAAGAACATAATTAGAAAAGCCATTCACAACAGATTTCACAATTAAACAGGCAAGAGTAAAATAGAGGCGAAAGGGACTAACCAGTCAAGATAGTAACAAGAACAAGTAGTAAAAATTGAAAAGAGTCCCAAATGGTGTTTCCAAAACCTTGAATCCCGATAGATCAGAGTTCACGAGGACCTCTAGGGATCCCGAGCAGTGCTTATGCCGAGAAGGTTAAAAATTGATAGCCCACTGAATTTGGCTTTCAGTTGGCCACAAATCAACCAAACAATAGTGGAACCAAGAACACAAAGAGACAAGTGTAAGTGAGAGATGAAAGATGAGTGACCTAAGTCTGCCTCAAAGGGAGAACGGGGAGGGGTTTATTTAGTACATCTATCAGACAAACAAATAAGGAAAGAATCAAAGAGGGGGGATAATCGTCCTTGCCATACATGGACTGGTAACGAAAATTGCCATAACTGAGTAAGTAAGAACAAAAACGGCAGGTGAATCCGTGTATGAACACGTATATGGAAAAGGCAAAAGAAACTTCAGAGTCTGCTAGGGTTTAGCTTTGAGATAGAAGAGAGAGTTTGAGGGTGGCTGTGAGAATGGGATTAGGGTTTGGGGGGTCGGATGAAATAAAAGAGGGGGAAAGGCAGTGAGCCGTTGATCATGTGAGATCAAAGGCTGGAATTTAAAAAGGGCGTTGGACCGGGTATATCGGGTAAAGGTTGGGTTGGGATGGGGTCAATGGGTTGGGTCATCCGATGGGTGTTCAGGGGCATTAGGCATAAGAGTATTTGGCCTTTTGGTCTGAGTTTTGGTCTAATTTGGGCTGGATTTTGAAACCTACAAAATTAAATAAAACTAAATTATAAAAATAGCTAATCAAATATATAAAAATGTCATTTATGAAATTAAAGACTTTAAAGTAGTAGACTATGATTATAAAAATATTATTTTGACCTAGATAGTATAATAAATATAATTATTGTGAATGTATAGGCTATTATTGCAAATAATGCATACATAATATAAAATGTAATACAATTGTAGGAAATGATATAAAATATAATAAAATATGCATAAAATATTATAAAAATATAAATAAGAGTTTTGGCTAACTGGTCACTCATAAATATTTTTAAGAAAAATAATAAGTAAATTATTTATCAGTTGTAAACTGCTAGAATCAATTTTAAAAATATTTATGATATAGATAAAAATATTTATATGAAACCTCTATACCAATAGTTTGGAAATACTTATGAAGTAGTAATAAGGTAATAAATTTCTATTTTAAACAAATGATTGAGTAATAATACAGAAAAATATCCTAAAAATAATACTTAAAAATTCAAAAACAAAATACATTATGAAGTATAACAAACCATAAAGGCTAAATGGAGAATCATGAGGGCAAAATTAGGTATCAACAACTGCCCCCTCTTTACCCGAGAATGATGAAAGAATTGCCGGGTAAATAAATCAAGATGATGATCATTTTTGTCTGAAATGAGATGTTGTAGAATATGGGGGCCGAACCCTGGTCCTTGAGCTGCCTACATAACCGTAGTTTTATGGGAATCAGGTAGTGTATAGTTCTGGATCCAAAGGTAAATGAGGCATATGGAATCATTATAGAAAGACTGTGTGCTTCGGTGATGTTGTGAAGGGTTGATATCACAGATGGAAAGTATGGGTGACAATAATGTAGAATCGATCGTTACGGATGCGTGAGGTGATGTGCTTCATAACTAGTTGCCACAGTGTGAAATGCCTTTGTCTTACCTTCTTATTGAAGTCATTGGCCATTCTGTTTTTGTAAAGTAGTCATTCTTTTCCCGTCAATGAGAGCGAGCTGATCATATTGATTATGTACCCATTCTGTGTCACTTAGCTCGGCTTCTTGTATGATCTATTGGAGGTGGCAGACTCAATCGGGCCAATGACATCCATGCCCTAAGCTATAAAAGGCCAGGGTGAACTTGCCACATTGAGTTTGTTGAGTGTAACTCGTATCATATCGGCATGTACTTGACACTGGTGGCACCTTTGTACGTACTTGATGTAGTCAGTCTCCATAGTCATCCAAAAGTATCCCCCCTCAGTGTCTTCTTGGCCAGAACGAACCTATTCATATGGGGTCCACATGTTCCGACATGTATTTCTTCAAGTAGTCTGGATGCTTCTTTAGTATTGACATATCTTAACAACCCAAGATCAGGGGTTCTCCTGTACAGAATTTCTCCACTCCAAAAGAAATGGTTAGCTAGTCTTCGTAATGTGCACTTTTGCTTATGTGTAGAGCTTTATCGGTATTCACCTTTTTCCAGATACTCCCTAATATCGTGAAACCACGGCTTCCCATCAAATTCTTCTTCAACATGGGCACAATAGGCTGGCTGCTTGCGGATCTCTATCGGGATGGGGTCAATATAATTCTTAGCTAGATATTATATCATGGAAAACAATGTAGCCAACGCGTCTGCAAACTCATTCTCAATCCGAGGAACATGCTTGAATTCTATCTTTGCGAATCTCTTGATCAATCCTTGCACACAATGTAGTTATGGCAGTATCTTGCTGTTCTTGGTGGCCCATTCTCTGAGTACCTGATGTATCAATAGGTCTGAATCTTCGATCACCAATAGTTCCTGGATGTTCATGTCAATGGCTAGCCTAAGTCCTAGGATGTAAGCTTTATATTCCGCCATATTGTTAGTGCATAGGAATCTAAGCTTGGCGGATACCGGATAGTGTTGTCCGGTTTTCGATACCAGGACAACCCTGATGCCTACTCCTTTGATGTTTGAGGCTCAGTCAAAAAATAGTATCCACCTATCATAAGCTTCTGTGATATCTTCCCCTATGAATAATACCTCTTCATCGGGAAAATACGTTTTCAATGGTTTGTATTCTCCATCCATGGGATTATCTTCCAGATGATCGGACAATGTTTTCCCCTTGACTTCTTCTTTGGGCCACATAGATGATGTCGACCTCACTCAGCAGTATTTGCCACTTTTCCAGCTTACTTGTAGGCATAGGTTTCTGGAAAATATACTTTAGGGGTCCATTCTTGATATGAGGTATGTAGTGTATGCACAGAAATAGTGTCTCAGCTTTTGTGCTATCTATGTCAAGGCACAACAGGTATGCTCCAATAAAGAATACCGAGCTTTATAGGGTGTGAACTTCTTAATTGGATAATATATGACTTGCTCTTTCCTTCTAGTCTTGTCGTGTTATCTCAAGACGCATCTAAATGCTCCGTCCAACATGGACAAATACAGTAGCAGAGGTCTCCCAGGCTCTGGTGGGACCATCACAGGAGGGTTGGACAGGTACTCCTTGATTTTGTCGAAGGCTTTTTGACATTCCTCGGCCAAACTTGTCGCAGCATCTTTTCTCAACATATTAAAGATCGGTTCATATATTATGGTTGTTTGGGCTATGAAACGACTGATGTAATTAAGACGGACCAAGAAACTCATCACATCTTTCTTGTTCTTAGGTGGTGGAAAATCTTGAATGGCTTTTGATCTTTGATGGATCGAACTCAATACCTCGATGGCTAACGATGAAATCTAGTAGTTTCCCAGCAGGGCTCCGAAGGCACATTTTTCGGGGTTTAGATTTCAAGTTGTACTTCCATAAGCGGTGAAAAAACTTTCTCAAATTTTCTATATGATCTGAACTCCTTTTGGATTTGATGATGATGTCATCCACATAAACCTCGATCTCCCTGTGGATGATATCATGAAAAATGGTAGTCATGGCCCTCATGTACGTAGCTCCGGTGTACGTTAAAACAAACGGAATCATCTTATAGCAATACACATCGCACGACGTGATGAAGGCCATTTTCTCTGCGTTTCCTTCATCCATCTAGATTTGGTGATATCCTGCAAAACAATCAACAAAGGTCTGGAGTTCGTGCTTGCATAATTGTTGATCAGGATGTGTATGTTTGGTAGCGGGAAATCATCCTTCAGACTTGCTCTGTTCAGATCTCTCTAGTCGACACATACCCTGATCCTTCCATCTTTCTTTGGTATAGGTACGATGTTTGCTAGCGATGTTGGGTACTCGAACACTTGAAGAACTTTGGCATTGATCTGTTTGTTAACCTCCTCTTTTATTTTCAAACTCATGTTTGGCTTGAATTTCCTAAGTTTCTACTTCACAGGTTGACATATTAGGTTGGTAGGTAGCTCATGGGCTGCTATGGATGTGCTTAACTCTGTCATGTCATCATAGGACCATGCAAAGTTGTCCTTATATTCTTTCAAAAATCTGATGTATTCTTCTTTATCGGACGGTGATAGGTGGATCCTAATGCGGGTCTCTTTGACCGTTTTGGAGTTCCCCAAGTTAACCACTTCGGTTTCCTCTAAATTCGACTTGGGCTTATTCTCAAAATCCTCTTCCCTGACGATTTCCTTGGGTATGACATCATTTTCCCATTCCTCTGAATCACTTTCATTATGTTGCGTCATCTCATTATATGTCATAGTTGTAGATTCAACAGGATAGGAAATAATTATGCTGAAAAATACAAATATAATAATATAAATAAATGAAAGTGAAATAGTGCATTAATTAAAATGCAGATTGTGTCAAAACAAGCATAACTCGATGCCTCGAGTATCTATTTCAAAAATGAAAATACTAAATGTCTTAAATGCTAGAAAAGTTTTAAAAACATGCTGGTCTGCCAAAGCTACCTAGGTGCTCGACGAGCTCGAGATGGGGCAACAGTCCAATTCTCTAGAACAACTCTATCTCCTGCCATCTGGATGATGAGATCCTCGGCCTCCTCTCCCAAAATTACGTTGCTCCAAGTCTTCTTCGGCCAGGAACAAATTTCTTATGCGCCAAATCACGTCGGCCTTGCAGAATATTTGGTACAATGGTGGTATGGGTTTTGAAGTGGATAGTAGAAATCATTCCATGGAGGCAACCAGTCATGATATTCATGCACAGTGTAGTCATACCCGAGAACGAAGGTGGTGTTCTGAGACCATAGTCGTATCTGTTCTGTTATCCCCTGAAGCTCAGGATGAGACCTCGACTTGGCTCGTATTCCAACCAAATCAACATGCTTATCACTTTGTTACTCCACCATCGTCCCTCCTCGACGGTGTTCACCCGTTCGATGCTATGGAACATCTCTCCTCCTAACTTCCTCTTGCCTTCAATTGTTGGTACGGTTTGGTTGGTATAAATAGGATTTCTACTATCTCCATGAACGACCACCTCCTGGTGATTCCACTTGAATTTCACAGCTTGATGTAGGGTAGAAGCAACTACCCCAACCATATCTATCCACGATCATCCCAGCAACATATTGTAAGTGGTAGAGATGTCTAGTAGATGAAACTCAACATCAAACACAGTGGACCTATCTTCAAACTCAAATCAATTTTCCCGATTGTAGCTCCCTGTGACCCATCAAATGCTTTCACAATCATGCTTCCCTGTCTTATCTCAGGAATACATATGCCCAGTCTTCTCAACGTGGTCAAAGGGCATATATTCAGACTTGAACCTCTATCGATCAGAGCGATGAACTTGTCTTCATATTACGCAGTAATGCCCAATGCCCAATTCTGACTCAAACCTTCTGGTGGCAACTCGTCTTCGTGGAAAGTCATTTTATATGTTTCTAGTATTTGTCCCACCATGTTCTCCATCTCTCCGCAAGCGATTCCGACAGGCACATAAGCATCACTCAATACCTTCATTAAGGAATTCTTGTGCGTGTCTGAATTCCACAGCAGTGATAGAATGGATATCTGGGCAAGGGTTTTGTTCAGATGATCAACAACAAAATGTTCCTTGGCCAGTACTTTTGTTACATTTTGCGTTTTCGTACGTTAAAGTTTCGTCGTAAGTTAATCGGCGTAGGCTCGGGAATGAGATTAGTTTTGAGGTTATAAGCACTTATGCTATTTATTACAGGTGATAAGTGAGTGTTGTGAAGATTAGAGGGTAAACAAATCAAAGAATGAGTATTCGTTGAAGTTTCTCAATTTGGGATAAAATACGGTCCAAGCTATAATACCACGTATTTATGGAATAGTGTCATACAAGGTACCACATGACCATGATAGTATGGTATATGAAGTGTATTAGTATTTAAGTAAATTGTGTGTTAGAATTAATTATGTGGATAATTGGTTAATTTTTGATTTGTTTGTGGGAGATTAACAAAGTAATTAGAATTTGTGGATAAGCTTAATGGAGACCCAACGTGGCAGCAAGGGATTTAGGTAACAATGACTCTTTAGCTAGGGGCTAGGTGGCATATTTAGGGAGTTTGTTGGCTAAGTCATCACATAAAGTGGGTCCCACACCTATGATAAAGACACCTACATATGTCATTAAAGGGAAAGGTGTATGTTGTAAGGTAACGGATGTAGCTTCACCAAAAGTTCTTATGAACCCACAATGATAAGATATCTTCCTACCTCATTAAAGTGTGGTGTTATGCTTGCTAAGTAAAGGATGGAGCCTCAAAACAATTCATATTAAACTGCATAATACTATAGCAGCGTGAAATTGCGATTCTAAGGGAGTACGGTACAATCTTTCTCAAGAATATCATACGGATTTTTCCGTACTTCGATCCGCCGTTACGTGTTTTGTCGTAATTGATGTGTGTTAGAGGGTTTGTCAAGAGAATCGGCTCAGGTATGTTAAGGATATCCCTTCTTTCCTTTTGGCATGATCCATATGATACAAACAAAACGAGCAAATGCACAACTTTCATAAATGTCTCTATTCATAGAAGCACTAAGGGTGCCTATGTTCTTGAATTCCCATGTGTCTTATTATTATATATTTTTTTAATGGGTTTCAGAAAAATATGTGGCTGATAAAATTTATCCAAAAGCATATTGATCTTATGATATTCCGAGAAATCTTATTAACTTACTTCTTAGGCATTTCATTCATTTATACATGTACATTGATCCATGACCAGATGGAGTTATATACGCGTATATTATATGTATATGGGATATGGGAAAAGGTTACGGCATTATATACGCACCACCATCTGATCGGTTGGTATACGTTGATGATTTCTCGCACAGAGGCCGAGATGATATGATGGGATGCCCTCAGAGGCTTGATGATGTTATGTACACATATACCTATGCATGATACGACATTTATAAGCACATGCATGACTTTATAAATATTTTAGAATTCACAAAGTTATTTAGACTTACAGGTGGATTCCTTTACTCCATGTTTATTTTATGTCTTTTATGTACTGATTTTCATGCCTTACATACTCGGTACATTATTCGTACTGACGCCTCTATTTCCTGGGGCCTGCGTTTCATGCCCGCAGGTGTAGGTAGACATGCTAACGGTCCCTCTTGTTAGGATCCTTGATCAGCGAGAGTTGGTGTGCTCCACTTGATCCGGAGTTGTTATTAGTTTTGGTACGCTATTTTTGTATGTAAATATGGGTACGATGGGGCCCAGTCCCATCCTTTGTACAGTTGTACACTCTATTAGAGGTTTGTAGACAGTCATGTATAGTTGGATAGTATGTGGCCTTGTCGGCTTCTAGTTTTGGATATATAGTTGTCTATAGCAACCTTGTCCGCTCGCCCTATCGTATTCCGCATGTATATATATATATATATGGCTTTTGGACATGTTTTCCTCACGTATGTTATTCACGTGATTCAGCAGTTTATTGACAGATGTTATTCATGACCTACCCTTAATTCATATTTATATCTTAGATGCATGCTTAGGTATGTTCGATAGGTAGGACTCGGGCACTCGTCTTGGCCCATCGGTTTGGGTCGTGATAAAAGTGATATCAGGGAAGTTTAAGAACAGGGTTGTCTACAGACCGTGTCTAGTAGAGTCTTGTTTATGAGTGTGTTGTGCACCACATTTATAAATAGGAGGCTACAGGACATATAGGATGTTATCCTCCTTTCTTATCTTAGATCGTGTGATATAAGGATTCATTTCCATAACGATATGTTATGTTTTCAGTGATGCCTAAGAAGGCTACAGCTGCCTAGAAGGGCAAGTCCGTGGCTGATGAGACTACTAGTCGAGCGCCACGAGTTACTAGGGCTTGGGGAGAGTCTCATAGTGAGATTCCATCTCAGACTTCATATACCCCGCCCTCTCCAGAGAAGCTTCGAGGGGCATCAGCTCCAGTGCCTGCCCCTGTACACCCAGCTCCTCAGCCAGATGCACCGGGGCAGGAGATGAGAGATGTTATTCCGCTATTGACTCAATTAGTAGCCGCACAATCTCAGCGTCAAGAAGTAGGTATTGGTCATGCAGATAGGGCCATCAGTGCGAGGGTTCGTGATTTCATTAATTTGGACCCTCCAGTATTCACTGGAGCAAATCCAAACGAGGACCCTCAGGTATTTATCAATATGATGCAGAGGAATTTGAGGGTAATGAAGGCCACTGCGACTGAGTCATTTGAGCTAGCTTCCTATACACTTCAGGATGTTTTAGTTAATTGGTACGAGTTTTGGGAGTTGTCCAGAGGTGAGGATGCCCCTCTAGCGGTATGGCATGAGTTTACAGAGGCTTTTCTTCATCATTATCTACCACCAGAGTTTAGACTGGCCAGAGTTGATAGGTTCTTGACCCTTCAGCAGCGTAATATGAGTGTTCGAGAGTACAACCTTCAGTTTGATTGTTTGGCTAGGTATGCTCCCACTATTGTAGCTAAGATGGAGGATCGGGTTCACCGGTTTATGATGGGGTTGGAGCCACACCTGCTTAATGACTGTATGTCGGTCTTACTTCAGCAAGAAATATATGTTTCTCGTATTCAAGCATACGCTTAGGGTGTAGAGGAGCGTAAGCAGAAGCATAAAGGCCGATCGTGAGCAAGATAGGGGCCAGAGTAAGAGAGCGAGATCTTTTGGTCCTTCTGGTGAGTTTCGAGGTGGTCATAGATAACAATACCTGAGGTATCTAGCCTAGCCATTGGCTAGCTCACCCCCTCAGTTTTCCGGTAGGAGATTTGATCGTTCAACATATTCAGGGCCTAGTAAGAATTCCAGGCCTTAAATTCTCAGTATAGGGGTGAGTCAAGCCAGATGAGGCCGCCCTTGCCACGGTGTGCTCAGTGTGGTAAGCAGCATGTCAGGCAGTGCCATATGGGGTTGGGTGTTTGTTATACTTGTGGTTATCCAGGCCACGTTATGAGAAATTGTATGACAAGAGGTAGTGAAGCATAGTTAAGCCAGCAGGATCTGTAGCTGATTCCTCATCATCAGTACGCCCCCTGGGCAAGGTTCACAAGCACCAATCTGTCGTGGTAGAGGTAGAGCATCTAGCTCGAGCGCTCCTCAAAACCGCATTTATGCATTAGCAGGTCGACATGACCAGGAGTCGTCATCTGATGTTGTCACGGGTATATTATTAGTCTCCTCATATGATGTATATGCATTGATTGACCTAGGTTCCACCTTATCATATGTTACTCCGTTGGTTGCTAGTAAATTTGGAATAGAACCTGAGTTGGTTAAAACTTTTGAGGTGTCCACACCTATTGGGGATCCAGTGATAGCTAGGTGAGTATATAGAGATTGTACAATAGTAGTTCATAGTCGATCTATAGTAGCAGACCTAATTGAATTAGATATGGTAGAATTTGATGTTATATTGGGTATGGATTGGTTGGCTTCTTGTTATGCCAACGTTGATTGTAGATCAAAGATGGTTCGATTCCAGTTTCCAAGGGAGCCTATTTTGGAGTGGAAAGGTAATATGGCATCACCGAGAGGTAGGTTTATTTCCTATCTCAAGAAAGGGAAGATGATTAGAAAGGGCTATATTTATCACTTAGTCTGGGTACGGGATATGTAAGTAGAGTCACCAACCATTCAATCTATCCCTGTGGTTAATGGGTTTCCCGATGTTTTTCTCGATGAGCTTCCGGGTATTCCGTTAGAGCGAGAACTTGAGTTTTCTATTGATATATTACCAGATACTCAGCCAATATCCATTCCTCCCTATAGAATGGCACCTGTAGAGCTGAGAGAGTTAAAGGAACAACTAAGGGACTTGCTTGAAAAAAGCTTTATCAAACCTAGTACATCACCGTGAGGAGCACCTGTGTTATTTGTGAGGAAGAAAGATGGTTCCTTGTGGATGTGTATTGATTATAGACAGTTGAATAAGGTTACGATCAAGAATAAGTACCCGCTCCTGAGGATTGATGATTTATTTGATCAGTTGCAAGGTACCAAGTGTTTCTCGAAGATAGACTTAAAGTTCGGGTACCATCAGGTAAGGGTTAAGGAGAAAGATATTCCGAAGACAACATTCTGGACCAGATACGGACACTTTGAGTTTCATGTATGTCATTCAGTTTGACCAATACCCCAGCAGTATTTATGGATTTGATGAACCATGTGTTCAGACCCTTTCTAGATCTATTCGTGATTGTATTTATTGATGACATATTGGTGTATTCTCATTCAGATACTGAGCATGCAAATCATTTGCGTACTGTGCTCAGAGTTCTACAAAAAGGGAAGTTGTATGCAAAATTCTCTATATGTGAATTCTGGTTGAATTCTGTAGCTTTCCTTGGGCATATTATTTTAGGTGAAGGTATCCGGGTTGATACACAAAAGATTGAGGCAGTAAAGACTTGGCCTAGACCTACAACACCGATGGAGGTTCGTAGCTTTCTTGGTTTGGCAGGTTATTACAGGGATTTGTAGAGGGATTTTCTTCTCTTTCAGCACCATTGAAAAAGTTGAATCAGAAGAGAGCTAAGTTTCTGTGGACCGATGTTTGCGAACGAAGTTTCCAAGCATTAAAGGACATGCTAACTTCAGCATCGGTTCTAACACTCTTGGAGAGAACCGATGGTTATGCTATCTATTGTAACGCTTCGGGCGTTGGATTGGGTTATGTACTGATGATGCATGGTAAGATTGTAGCTTATGCTTCTAGACAACTAAGTAAGCACGAGAAGAATTACCTGACCCACGATCTAGAGTTAGCTGAGGTGATTCATACACTAAAGATGTGGGGGAACTGTTTGTATGGCATTCATGTTGATATCTATACGAATCATAAAAGCCTTCAGTATATCTTCAAGCAAAAGGAATTGAACTTACGTCAAAGGAGATGGTTGGAGCTACTGAAAGACTACGACGTTGATATTTTATACCATCTAGGGAAGGGGAATGTAGTAGTCGATGCCCTCAGTCGTAGATCTATGGGTAGCCTATCATATTTATAGCCAGAGAAGAGGGGGATAGCCCATGAGATTTATCAGCTAGCTAGTATTGGAGTTCGATTACCGGACTCAGGTGATACCGGAATTACTATTCAGGACACGGCAACATCCTCTTTAGTAACTGAAGTGAAGGAACGCCAGTACGGGGATCCCATGTTAGCTTATTACAGGGATACAACCCCTCAGAAGGAGAAGACACCATTTAACATTACAGGAGACTGAGTCCTTAGACATCGAGGATGATTATGTGTCCCTAATATTGTAGGGATGCGCCGACAGGTTATGGGAGAGACTCACTATTCTCGTTATTCTATCCATCCAGGAGCAACAAATATGTATCATGATATCAGGAAAATATATTGGTGGGACCGAATGAAAAAGGATATAGCAGAGTTTGTTGCTCAGTGCTCTAACTGCCAGCAAGATAAGATTGAGCATCACAAACTCGGTGGATTATTGCAGGCTATAGAGATTCCAACTTGGAAATGAGAATTAATTAATATGGATTTCATCATAGGGTTACCTCGTACCCAGTGTAAGTTCGATTATATATGGGTGATGTTGATAGGCTTACAAAATCAGCCCATTTTCTGCCTGTTAGGACTACATATTCTGCAGAGGATTATTCAAGGCTTTATATTGGTGTCCCTATATCTATTATCTTGGATAGAGGAGCTCAGTTACAGCCAATTTCTGGAGGTCCTTCCAAAAAGGATTGGGAACTCAGGAAAGTCTTAGTACACCATTTCATACCCAAATAGATGGACATGATGAGTGTACTATTCAGACACTTGAGGATATGTTACAGGCCTATGTGATAGATTTTAGGGGTAGCTGGGATGATCATCTGCCGCTTATTGCATTCGCGTATAATAATAACTATCATTCCAGCATTCAGATGGCTCCATACGAAGCTCTTTACGAATGGAAGTGTAGGTCACCTATCGGATAGTTCGATGTTGGGGAAACTAAGTTAGTAGGACCAGAGCTGGTACAATAGCCAATCGAGAAGATTAAGCTTATACAGGAAAGGCTATTAGCAGCTCAAAGCCGTCAGAAGTCTTATGCGGATAATCGACGACGAGACTTGGAGTTTCAGGTTGACGATTGGGTATTCCTAAAGGTATCACCAACGAAAGGCATTATGATGTTCGATAAGAAAGGAAAACTTAGCCCTCGGTACATTGGACCATATAAGATCTTACGCAAGGTAGGCTAGGTAGCATATGAGTTAGACTTGCCTTCTGACTGGGAGTTTGTACATTCAGTATTTCATGTGTCTATGCTCCGTGAATGTATCGGAGATCCTTCCAGAGTCATGTCAGTTGACGATGTTCAGGTCACAGAGCAGTTATCATATGAGGAAACTCCCATTGCTATACTAGATAGACAGGTTCGGAGATTGAGGACTAAAGATGTAGCTTTAGTAAAAGTACTTTGGAGAAACAAAAATGTGAAAGAAATGACTTGGGAAGACGAAGAAGACATGAAGTCTAGGTATCCTCACTTGTTTCCTCTTCCAGAGGAGGATCCGACTGAGACATCACAGCCTTAAGGTGCGTGTATGGATTCATGTGTTAGTTATTGTCATTGGTCGTATGAGTCCATTGTCGCTATTGATGATTGTGTCCCTGTGTGGCATTGAGTTATTGAGTTTCTAAGGGAAGGGTTGGTAGTAGTACTATTACAAAGGCGACTCTGCCAAAATTTATATAGGTCCCGGGGAATTAAACATTCGAGGACGAATGTTTCTAAGGGGGGAAGGATGTTACATTTCACGTTTTCGTACGTTAAAGTTTCATCGTAAGTTAATCGACGTAGGCTCAGGAATGAGATTATTTTTGAGGTTATGGGAACTTATGCTATTTATAACAGGTGATGAGTGCCATGAAGATTAGAGGGTAAATAAATCAAAGAATGAGTATTCGTTGAAGTTTATCGATTTGGGATAAAATACGGTCCAAGCTATAATACCCCGAATTTATGGACTAGTGCCATACAAGGTACCACATGACCATGATAGTAAGGTATATGAAGTGTATTAGTATTTAAGTAAATTGTGTGCCAGAATTAATTATGTGGATAATTGGTTAATTATTGATTTTTTTGTGGGAGATTAACAAAGTAATTAGAATTTGTGGATAAGCTTAATGGAGACCCAACGTAGCAGCAAGGGATTTAGGTAACAATGACTCTTTGGCTAGGGGATAGGTGGCATAGTTAGGGAATTTTTTGGCTAAGAAATCACATAAAGTGGGGCCCACACCTATGATAAAGACACATACATTTGTTATTAAAGGGAAAGGTATATGTTGTAATGTAACGGATGTAGCTTCACCAAAGGTTCTTATGAACCCACAATGATAAGATATCTTCCTACCTCATTAAAGTGTGGTGTTATGCTTGCTAAGTAACGGATAGAGCCTCAAAACAATTCATATGAAATTGCATAATACTATAGCAGCGTGAAATTGCGATTCTAAGGGAGTACGGTACAATCTTTCTCAAGAATATCATACGGATATTTCCCTACTTCGATCTGCCATTATGTGTTTTATTGTAATTGACATGTGTTAGAGGGATTGTTAATAGAATCGTCTCAGGTATGTTATGGATATCCCTTATTTCCTTTTGGCATGATCCATATGTTACAAACGAAACGAGCAAATGTACAACTTTCATAAATGTCTCTATTCATAGAAGAACTAGGGGTGCCTATGTTCTTGAATTCCCATGTGTCTTATTATTATATCTTTTGTTCATGGGTCTCAGAAAAATATGTGGTTGATAAACTTTATCGGGAAGCATATTAATCTTATGACATTCCGAGAAATCTTGTTAACTTACTTCTTATGCATTTCATTCATTTATACATATACATTGACCCATGACCATATGGCGTTATATACGCGTATATTATATGTATATGGGATATGGGAAAAGGTTACGGCGTTATATACGCACCACCATCTGATCAATTGGTATACGTTGATGATTTCGCCTACAGAGGCCGAGATGATATGATGGGATGCCCTCAGAGGCTTGATGATATTATGTACACATATACCTACGCATGATACGACATTTATATGCACATGTATGACTTTATAAATATTTCAGGATTCACAAAGTTATTTAGACTTACAAGCGGAATCCTTTACTCCATGTTTCTTTTATGTCTTTTATGTACTGATTTTCATGCCTTACATACTCGGTACATTATTCATACTGACGCCTCTATTTCCTGGGGCCTGCGTTTCATGCTCGCAGGTGTTACAACCCATGTTTTCGTACGTACGAGTCATCATAAGTCAATTGATGTAAGCTCAGAAANAGCGGAATCCTTTACTCCATGTTTCTTTTATGTCTTTTATGTACTGATTTTCATGCCTTACATACT
>AWOL01S0034776.1:3531-33475 GCA_000715115.1 Nicotiana otophora
CCGACTTGCTACTCATCAATCAGAACTATGTCATCGGCGAATAGCATGCACCATGGCACCTCCCCTTGAATATAGTGTGTCAACGCGTCCATCACCAGGGCGAATAAGAACGAACGGAGCGCAGAACCTTGGTGTAACCCCATTACAACCGGAAAAATGCTCAGAGTCGCCTCCTACTATTCTAACTCGAGTCTTAGCCCCATCATACATGTCCTTAATCTCCATAATGTAGGGAACCGACACACCTTTTGCCTCCAGGCATCTCCAAAGAACTTCTCTAGGTACCTTGTCATATGCTTTCTCTAGGTCAATAAACACCATGTGCAGATCCTTATTCTTCTCTCTGTACAGTTCCACCAACCTTCTAATAAGGTGTATAGCTTCTGTAGTCGAACGACCCGGCATGAACCGAAACTGGTTGTCGGATACAGACACTGTCATCCTCATCCTCGCTTCAACAACCTGCTCCCACACTTTTATGGTAAGACTCAGTAATTTGATACCCCTATAATTGTTACAACTCTGGATATCACCTTTGTTCTTATACAATGGAACCACCGTACTCCACCTCCACTCATCCGTCATCCTTTTCACCTTAAAAATAACATTAAACAACTTAGTCAACCACTCCAAACTTGTTCTCCCCACACACTTCCAAAATTTCACCGGAATCTCGTCTGGCCCGGTCGCTTTGCCCCTGCTCATCTTACGCATAGCTCCCACTACCTCCTCAATCTCGATACGCCTGCAGTACCTAAAGTCACGGCGACTCTCGGAATGCTCCAATTCGCCTAGCACAATATCCCGATCCCCTTCTTCATTACATAGTGTCTAAAAGGTGACTGAATTCGAACTAGTGACATTTCTTGGGCCTTTTTTTAATTCTCTTTTCACTTTTGATTGGTATGAAAAAGATTGTACCTGCATTCCCCGTGGAAAACAACACAATGAGAAACAGAACTTTAAATAAAGGCAAAGAGAGCTCCATCTCCCTTTTGTTATCTTCTAAAGGGATTTATGATAGTGAGATGGATGAAGCATTAGGCTTCCTTATATTGATCTAATGATGCACTACTATTTTAATGAAGATCTCATCCATTTATCTAGATATTGTGGAACAACACAGTTATAACATGAAAAGCAATTAGTTTATTCCATCTTTCCTTTTTGTGTGTACAATAGTTACTCCATTTTTCCATTTTACATATACTGCCAATTTTATTTGGACCATAAAGTAACTAGAGATGAGATGAAAGTAAATGTACAATAGTTACGGATTAGGGTAATCCACTACATTTGGTGAGGAGCTGAACCTAGTAAATTGGGTCTCGAGTTTAATAAAACATGGGTCAAAATAGAGAAGAATAATTAAGAGAAATGTATATTTTGGTCGCTCTAAAACATAATAGCCGATAAAATATATATTTTTGTATATATGTATATTATACTTTAGACATTGTTCGGCTAGCGGATGTAATAAGTTTTAGCCGATCGGTCAATTTAGTATTTTGCCCAAGAATAAGCTAAAATAGCAGCCCGCCCAACCACTTAAACTAAAAATAGCCGATGGATATATAATATATTTATAATTCATATATAATATGTGTATCCATGTATAATCAGTCGATAATCTATATATATTAGTAATGAAATATAAATAATAATAAATTTGGTGGGCTATTTGTGTAAAGATCTTGAGAAAAAGGCCAGCCGAACAATCAGCCCAAGAGAGGCCTAGTCAACCTTATATACTGCCATCATCCTCACCATTCATCAATGGAAAATTTACATGTCATAGCTAAATCTAAGAGCTATTAATGAATAATAACTACATTTTAATTTAATTATTTTTCATAGCTACAATAAATTTTTAATTTACCCATCATAGCTATACCAAATACACAGAGTTATTCCATTGTATAATATATTCTCTCAACCCTTTTTCTCTCTTCTCCCTCAACTCTCTCTCCTTTTCCCTCTCTCTTCTCCCTCCGCAGCAGAGAAGTCATCGTCGGCAGTCTTCTCCGGCGGATCTCTACAGAGCCCAACTAAACAACCCCCTCTTTTTTTCTTCCCCACACATCACCACCCTCCGCTGTATACCCCTTCACCGCAAATCACCCTTAAACACCGTCGCCACCCCCCGTAAGATCCAGATTTGAAATCACGAAGTTGGGATCAATCCATTACCGGCGGCGAAAACAATGGAGGAAGATCGGAGGCGTACCAAATCTGGATCTAACAGAGATGCCGTAATCTATGGCTTCTTCTCCTTCTTTGTATCTCACATATGAGTGTATTCATCTGACCTGACACTTATTCCTCCACCACTACTTCTCAAGCCAGAAAAAGAAGCCGCCTCTTTCTTCTCCACTGTCTTTCACATCGTAAAATCGTTGTATAAATACAATGAATTTTGTATTTTCGTCAAAGATCTAAAGTGTATTTTAGATTTTTGTCGGAGATCCGACAGGATTTGATTGTATTCTTCATTTTTAAATATAGTGTATTTTGTATTCTCGTCGGAGATTTGATGGTATTCTTAATTGTTTAGTTAAATACAATTAATTTTTAAAAGGATTTAAATGTATTCTTCATTTTAGTGTAAATACAGTGGTATTTTATATTTCTCCGGAGATCCGACTGGGTTTGATTGTATTCTTCCTTTTTAAATATAGTGTATTTTGCATTTTCGCCAGAGATTTGGCCGGATATGACTGTATTCTTCATTTCGTCATTTCTTTTACTGTAAATACATTCAAATATAGTCGAATATGTTCAACCTTGCCATATTAAATAAAGTTGGATACAACTGAACTATGTATTTAAATACACTCAAATACACGTGGGAATAAAATAAAAAAAACGGTTGAACAATGCATTCAAATACACTCAAATACATCAAATTGTCCAAAAGTAGCTATAAAATATAAATACATAAAATGTAGCTACAGATTGTTAAAAGCCCTTTAATAGTCATTTTTGAAGGCTTATCTCAGCGCACGATAGGGTGACATTACTATCTTGCACAGTTGCCAGAAATGCCTAGAGGAAGACCTGCTAAGGCTGCTAACAAGGCTATAGTGGTGGAGCAGAAGAGTGTCGTGGGTAATGTAGGTCAATTGGGGTTCAAACGGACAACCACACCTCTGCAATTAATCAATGGAAACTCAATTCAAAAATAGAAGCATGGTTCAATTACAGCCAATCCGACGGAGACAAGCGGAGCAAGTCCAACGATAGTTCACCATCCATGTCTGAATTCAACTAATATAACTAGTGGTAGTAGGGAAGTGACTATGCCTGCTGGAGTAAATGAGCTCAACTCTACGACTGATACCAATAAGTATCAATTGAACAACATTACTAAGAAAAAAGCTCAAATGAAAGAAGAAGAAAATCCTGTAGAGGGAGCGGGTAAATCATGGGTTGGGCTATTTGCTGGAAGTAAACTTGCAGCTAGAGGAATGAATCCGAGCTATGTGGAACCGGTGATCATTGATGGGGAGCATTTCGCTCAATTGCAGAAAGATATTGAACAAGAGATTCTGAAGTGGGAGAAGACAACCATTCTCTATGTGGTAGGTGATTCTCCAACTATAGGTGCTTTGGAGAGTTTTATTGCTGCAACTTAGAACTTTACTTCTAAGCCAAATATTTACTATCATAATGAAGGCTATTTTGTGATGTTATTCAATAGTTTAGAGGATCATGATGCCGTTATATTTTCTGGCCCATACACCATAAATAGCATACCTATCATCGTAAGAGCCTGGAGTCCAGAGTTTAACTTAAGTAAAGAAGTTCGACTATTCCCCTTTGGATTAGATTGCCAGATTTACCTTTGAATTGTTGGTGTACTGTTATATCGAGTCATATAGGAAATGTGTTGGGATGACTATCTATGCAGATGAGTATACTTCTGGTATCAACAGAATATTCTATGCCGGGATATTGGTGGAAATGGATGTCACTTGCGAACTTCCAGTTAGCATTAAAGTACAGGACCTAAAGGGCAAGTTCTTTGAACAAGCAGTGGAATATGATTGGAAATGAATCTATTGTCCAGAGTGTTTGTAGATACGGCATACATATCTGATTGGGTCTAAGAAAAAACACAAGGCTGATGGCGACAAAGGGAAGCAAACTAAGCCTAAAATGATTAAAATAATTTGGCAGAAAACTGTAAAGCAGGATAGTGTGCCAATGGAACAAATTCAACCCAAGGGGCAGGTGAAGGAAAATGATGGAAAACAAAGTATTGTTGTTGATTCCACTGCATTCATCACTAATACAAATAATAATACAGAGAAGATAGCTAAGAAGGATAATTGGCAGAAGGTGAGAGCGAATGCAATATCAAGGACTTAAGTACCTTACAAGATGGATGTTGTTAGGGTGAAAAATATTTTTTGTCCTTTTGGTGGGAGAAGCTAATAAGAAAAGGCATAATCCTGCTGGAGCGATAGATATAACACAGAGTAGTAGAGGAGGAAATACAAGTTCTCAATTTAAAATTTTATAAGATGAAGCTAGTAACTTGGATCGTAAGAGGGCTCAACAAGATCTATAAGCAAAAAGAGCTGAATAAGTTCTTAAAAGAAAATAGGGTAGGCATAATGGCTATTGTTGAAAACAGAGTTAAGCATCAAGTAGCTGTTAAGATTATTAATAAGGTGGTTGTCGGATGAAAATCTCAAACTGGTGTTTTAACTATCAACATACAGGAAAATGAAGGATTTGGGTATTATGGAATCTAACTTATTTTTATTTTACTATATTAAGAACTCATGAACAATTTATGCATGGGCTGGTGAAGGTGTATTCCCTGCAAATGGAGTTCTATTTCACTGTTGTGTATGGATTGCACACCATTCAAGATAGAAAAGTATTATGGGAAGAATTGCATTGTACAACTCAAACAATGAGTGGTCCTTGGTTACTTATGAGAGGTTTTAATGTTGTCTTATCTATGGAGGATAGAGTAAATGGTACACCAATTCAGGAAGCTGAAATTAGAGATTTTAAGAACTTCTTACAAGTTATAGGCGTGATGGAAATGAAAGTTGTAAGGAGGACATTTACCAGGACTAACAACCATGTGTACAAAAGGATTGATAGGGCACTGGTTAACCCTGCTTGGGGTACAAAAATGGACTCATTTGGAAGATTTAGTTATAGATCTGTTGTTCTCTGATCATTCTCCTCTGAGTATTACACTAGAGGATAGGACAGAACAGGTTGCCAAACCATGTTTTATAATTACTTGGCCGATCATCCAAAATTCATGGCAATAGTAGAGATAACATAGTCCAGACCCAACAACTCAATTCCAATTGTTAAGGTATGGAAGAAATTGCAAAAGCTGAAAGTTGAATTGAAAAAATTAAACAAAAAGGGATTTGCTGGAATATCAGATAGAGTTAAGAAGACAAAAGAAAAATTACAAGTTTTGCAGAGCCCAATGAGACAGATACCTAATCATCAAATTATGCTTGAATAGGAAAAATATTTGTTACACCCCATATTTTCGAACGTAAGAGTACGTCGTAAGTCAATTGATGTAAGATCAGAAATGAGATCATCTTTGAAAAGCTTATAAAGTAAGTTAATCATGTTACCGTGGAGGTTATAAATATTTAAGATCATGAATACCAAGTACCAAGAGGGTTGGAAGGTTTAGAAGCTAAATGAATTGAAGAAAATAAGTTTTATCGAAAACTGACAAGTGGAGAATGTTATAACATGTACTTTTGGGGTGAGACTAGGAGGTTATGTTATGAGTTATTTTAGATGTATGATAGTCTTGTGTTATGTTTTGAAGTCTGGCGAGATATGGAATAAAAGTTGCCAAAGGTCATCACAAGTTACATTCATAAAATGTGCTAAAGATTAGGTCAAATATAGCTGAGCTTTTCTCCCAATATACTGGGAATTACGGGGTGATATACCTACCAAATTGAATATTTGTGAGTCTAGTTTATAACTCATTTAACCGTTCATCGATACAACATTGTAGTAGAGAGATATTCACGTTTTCGTGAGACTGCGCAAACAGTTCCCATAGGACCCATAAAGTCGGTGTAAAACTCCAGCTTGTATTTAAGTCAATTCTAAATCGTTTTAATTCATTTTTCTCGATCACAATAGTTCCTAAACCCTCTTAAATTCTATTTAAGAGTTCCTCCATGATTCTAGAGTGAAAACCAAAGATAAAAACATGAATCAAATGCTAGAAATCCCGTGGTACTTGCTAAATCGCAGTTCTTCATCTTGAGACTGTTTTGGAGGGTTCTTCAAAGTGAAGTAACCTCAAGTTTCATATTGTTCTTGTTTATTAAGATAATAATCAGTCCCTTCTTCCTATATATTAAAATTTCAAGGAAACTACAAGTGTTTACACACCAACTTGAGCACCAAAAGTTGATTCAAGAAGAGAATACATCACCTATAGTGTTGTGATGTCATTAAGGATAGTTGTGGGCTGTGCTTGGCTGAATTTTTTTTTCTACTGGTTAAGGTTATTATAACTTCCTAATACATGTGCTTGAAGTTATTTGTATGTTGGTTGCATTATTTGAGCAAACTACTACAAGAGGAGACTTGAAATAGTTTGAGATGTTATTGTTTTTAATGGACTGTTTTGGAAAGATTATTTTCATGAACTATAAATGGTTGGAAACCTTTGAAAATGATTCTCTTATGATGTTTTTACTATAAAATATTGTCTAAATATCGAACTTGTTGTTGGTACTGTGGGTATGAAGAGAAAGGACAATATAACAATGAAAAGTTGTACTTGTTGCTGTTGTTAGACTGTTGGGCTGTTTGAGGGTGAATTAGGAGATAAATAGGAGGTTAGAAGTACTCCCATTGTACTTAATATAATACTGTCTATGTTATTAAGTTAATTAATGAATGTCTTTAGGGTTAAAGGGTTCAAAAAAGATTCAATCTGAGCTTGTCGTTTGTCGTGTTAAATAGTAGTTTCGTTGGTGATGTTTATGTACTTGTTAATGTGTAGATTGATTTGTGTTATGGTGGTGAAAGTATATTGGTGAATATTGTATAGGTTCGTGTTGGTTGATGGACTTGGTAAAGTAAGGAAAACATTGGAGATGCTGCCCATTTTAATATAAAAATAAGCTTGTTGTTCGTTATACGATAATTGCATCTTTCTTAGCTTAACAATAGAATTATTATCGTTAATGTAGATTGAAGTGCTACAAGAGGAGTTCAATGTGGTTATCAGAAAGATTGTGATAAGATATATTAAGGCACTTCCTTCTTTCTTTTGGCATGATCTAAAGTGAAATGAACATAAACGATATGCTATTTCATAACGGGTCTACTCCTAGCAACTAAGGTTGTCCATGTTGTTCTTTCCTTATAAAGTTATTCGAAGAATGTATGCATGATGCTTGAATTCTATTGAGGTTCATATTGATGGTATGGTGTCCATAACATTAATTGAAAGTGCAACGACCTTACGTCACTCTGAAAGGTTTAGAACGTAATTCCACGAGTCTAACATGCATTATATATATGTATATATTTTACTCTACCAAGCCACACTATAGTCGGCTAGGCATGACACCTATTGTGCAACCACTGATCAGTTGGATCTTACCAAACTCCACATGGCTGGGTACGATTCTACCGAGCCTTATGATGACCAGGTACGTTTTTACCCAGCCTATCATAGCCAGGTACGATATGATGATGATGATGCTCATAGAGGCGTATGTTTTTAAAAGTTTTTGTGTGTATGTGTGTGTGTATCATGCATTTCATGTTAGTAGCCCTCAGTGGCACTCAAATGATACAGGTTGTATCTTCTCTATCCCTCTTTGCATTACTGTTCTTATTTATGCTTTCTTGCCTTACATACTTGGTACTTTATTCGTACTAACGTCCCTTTTTCCTAGGGATGCTGTGTTTCATGCCCGCAAGTCCCGATAGACAGGTTGACAGTCCTCCTAGTAGTCTATCAGCTCAGTGGAAGGTATTGGTGAACTCCACATGCTCTGGAGTTACCTATTTGGTTAGTATGATTTGGACATGTATTGATTGGTATGAAGGGGCCATGTCCCAACCTTTATGATGTTTATGTACTCTTAGAGGCTTGTAGACAGATGTCAGGTATATATATACTTGTATGGTCTTGTTAGCCTATGGTTTGAGTGTACAAATGATCATGTCGGCCTTATAGGCCCGTATGTCACATGTATAAATTTGCATATTATGTTAGGTCATCCTATATCGAGTATTCTTTTATTGTAACGACTCGGCCGGTCATTTTACGAGTTATAGCCCCGATTCCCTATTAATTGCTTCTCCATATCTATTTCTGCTAGTGTGACTTGCCGGGAGATTTCGTTTTGGTATTTGGAGCGTTTTGGGACACTTAATCCCTAAATAGAGGTTTAAGCCTTAGGATTTGGACCGTAGTTAGAACTATCTTAATATGACTCCGTAATGGAGTTCTGTTGGTTCTGTTAGCTCCGTTAGGTGATTTTAGACTTAGGGGCGTGTCCGGATAGTGCTTTGGGCGTCTATAGCTCATTTGGGCTTGAAATGGCAAAAGTCAAAGTTTTGGAGATTTGGACCGGTAGTAGAATTTTGATACCAGGGTCGGATTCAGATTCCGTAAGTTGGAATAGATCCATAGAGTTGAATATGACATGTGTGCAAAATTTGGGGTCAATCAGACATGGTTTGATAGGTTTCGGCATCGGTTGTCGAATTTGAAAGTTTCAAGTTTGAAGCGGAGGATGATTCGTGATTTTAGCATTGTTTGAGGTGGTTTGAAGGCTCGACTAAGTTTGTATGGTGTTTTGGGATTGGTTGGTATGTTTGTTTGAGGTCCCAAGGGCCTCAGGTGTGTTTTGGATGCTCAACGGGCCATTTTGGACTTAAGAAAGATAGCAAATTTTCTGGTGTTTTGTTGCAGACTTTTTCTTCATTGCGTTCGCGAGGGAGGTCTCGCGATCGCGTAAGGCAATCTGAGAGGCCAGCTAAAGTTGTTCTTCGCGTTCGCGAATTTGAGGACGCGATCGCGTAGGTTCGTCAGGCTGTGCATCGCGAATGTGTGGGCTAGGCCGCGTTCACGAAGAGGAAGTAAAGCAGCAGTGGAATTTAAGTGTTATTCTTCGCGAACGTGTGGGGTTGTTCGCGATCGCGTAAGCATGAGGGCTTGTGAACCGCCTTCGCGTGGAGATTTCCGCGTTCGCGTAGGGCTATATTCTGGGGCAGCGAAGTTGTACTTCGCGATCGTGAGGCTATTTCCGCGATCGCGATTAAGGAATCACTGGGCAGTATTAAACATTTCAAAAACGAGGGTTTGGCTATTTTTATCAAAACTTGAGTTTGGGAGCTCGGATTGGACGAGATTTTGGGGGATTTTCAGAGACATAGATTGGGTAATGATTCCACACTTTATTTTGGTTATATCCCACTAATCTATCATTACTTTATCTTTAATTTCGGATTTTGGTGTTGAAATTTGGGAAACATTGGGAGAAGTTCTTCAACTAAGATTTCGAGTTTTGAAAGGGGATTCATGGTCAGATTTGAGTAATTTTTATATGGTTGGACTCGTGAGTGAATTGGTGTTCATATTTTATAACTTTTACCTGATTCCGAGATGTGGTCCCGGGGAGACTTTTTGGGGAGATTTCCTAATTTCCCGCTTTAGCTTAGATTTCATTGACTAGATTAATTTCTTATAGCTATATTTATGGTATGTAATTGATTTTGGCTAGATTTGGGCCATTCAGAGCCGGATATTCGTGGGAAGAGCATTGCTACCCACTGATTTAGCATGGTTCGAGGAAAGTGGTTTGCCTAACCTTGTGTGGGAGAAATCCCCTTAGGATTTTGTGTTGTCATGATATGTGAGCGCCGTGTACGCGAGGTGACGAGTGCATACATGGGCTATTTGTGGAAAAACCTGATTTTTACCAAGTAATAGCTTGTTTTCATCTTATCTGAGTATACTAGCATGTGTAGTTATCCTGTTAGCCTAAAGTAGCATGTCTATGTGTCCTAATTGCCTATTTGAACTCTCTTTGCAGCATGTTTAGAAACATCCTTCTTTTTTCTTGACTTATACTTAGTCTAAATTATAGGTTTCATGTTGTAACTGTTATATTCATTAATTTGAGCTGCATATTTACTCTGGGACAACGGGACGGTATCCCGGGAGATCCCCCTACATATTTACTTTTGAGACTACGAGACGGTTCTTCGGAAGTTCTCCCTGAATATTTACTTTTGGGACTACGGGACGGTATCCCGGTAGATCCCCCTATATATTTACTTTTGAGGCTACGAGGCGGTACCTCGGGAGATCTCCTTGCACCTTTATTTTTGGACTATGAGACGGTATCTCGGGAGATTTCCTATTGTTTATCCTTGTGTTCTGAGTGCTACTTTGCTATGTTTTATTTGTTTAAATTCTAGTCTCTTATTATATTGTTATACTCTCCTGCTTATTTATTATATGCCAGTAGGGCCTTGACCTGACCTCGTCACTACTCCACCGAAGTTAGGCTCGGCACTTACTGGGTACCGCTGTGGTGTACTCATGCCCTTTCCTGCACATATTTTTCGTGTATAGATCCAGGTTCCTTTTACCAGCCTCGTCCTTAGTTATAGTCGTTGCTGTTTTAGAGAACTTCAAGGTACATCTGCCCGCGCCCGCAGATCCTCGGAGTCCCCCTTTATCCCCCTATGTTGATTCTTCTCTTATTTCTATAGACGCTGATGTATAGAACAGTTAGAACTTCGTAGAAGCTTATGAATTACGGTATTCCGGCTCTTGGGAGTGTCATGTATATTTCGAGAGTTGATTATTGTATATGCCGAGCGGTATCTCAATTGCTTTTGAAAATATCCGTTACTGTTAGTTGTTAATTTTCATATTTTTCACCTCATTTACGCAAGTGTTAGTCTTACCTAGCCGTAGAGACTAGGTCCCGTTACGATGATTCACGGAGGGAGAATTTGTGTCGTGATAAGTTGGTATCAGAGTTTTAGGTTCATAGGTGTCGTGAGTCACAAGCCGATTTATTAGAGTGTCGCGGATCGGTATGGAGACGTCTGTACTTATCTTTGGGAGGCTATGGAACTGTTAGGAACAATCATAATTTTTTTTGATTCCTTGTCGTGCGAGTTATTGGCATCAAATTCTAAAAATTCTCTATTCTATTCTTTCTCACAGATGGTGAGGACCCGTACCGGAGCATCTGATGACCAGGCACCCGTGCCCCCTGCTAGAGCCACCAGAGGCAGGGGCCGGGGTAGAGTATGGCCACGCGGTGCAGCCAAAGCACCCGCGCGAGCTGTGACAGAGGAGCTCCCAGCAGTTCCAGCTGGAGGGCAGGCACCAGAGATTCCTATTGCCACACCATCCCTCCAGGAGACTCTAGCCCAGTTCATGAGCATGTTCAGCACTTTAGCTCAGGCTGAATTGATCCCACTAGCTCCCGCCACATCTCAGGTTGAGGGAGGGGCACAAACTCCCACAGCCCTCACTCCTGAGCAGAGGGTCCTGGTTGATCAGGCCCCAGAGTTCATTCTTATTCCGCCGATAGCTCCGGTTCAGCAAGAGACTAGGACAGCCGCTTCTGAGGAGGAGCAACTCAGATTTGAGAGGTACAAGAAGTACCACCCACCTACCTTTAGCGGATTGGCTACAGATGATACTCAGGGTTTTCTGGAGGAGTGTCATCGTATTCTCCGTACTATGGGCGTAGTGGAGACGAGTGGGGTTTCTTTTACCACTTTCCAGCTTAGAGGAACAGCCTATCAGTGGTGGCGTACTTATGAGTTGAGTAGTCTGGATGAGGCAGCTTCACTTACATGGACTCAGTTCTCGTACATGTTTTTGAGAGTTGTAAGTCCCTCAGAGCCTCAGAGACTCATGGCGCGTGGAGTTTGAGCAGTTGCGCCAGGGTACTATGACTGTGTTAGAGTATGCAGTCCGCTTCAGTGATTTGGCCCGACATGCACCGACCTTGGTTGTCATAGTTTGAGAGAGGGTTCGACGGTTTATTGAGGGACTCTACCCCAGTATCCGGATTAGTATGGCCAGGGAGTTGGAGATGGATATCCCTTATCAGCAGGTTGTAAGTATTGCCATGAGATTGGAGGGCATGCTTGCCCGGGACCAAGATGAGAGAGAGGCCAAGAGGTCTCGAGAGACTGGTTCTTATTCTGGTGCTCGTGCCCCAGCAGCTCACCATGGTCGGGGTTATGTGAGTTGCCCCGTTCATTCAGCTCTTCCAGCCTCCATTGGTGTTCCAGCCCTTTCTAGGCCCAGGAGCCTTATTATGCATCGCCAGTATCTAGTGTGCCTCCTTCTCGAGGTGTTTTTAGCGGCCAGTCTAGCAGACCTGGCCTGAGTCAGTCACAACAGCCACGCCTTCCGAGGGGTTACTTTGAGTGTGGTGACACCCGCCATATGGTGAGGGATTTCCCCAGACTTAGGAGGGTTGCACCTCCACAGACTTCTCAGCCACCACGTGCTTCACCAGGTCCTCAGGATATGATTCTAGCACCAGCTACCGCCCCACCTACTCAGCCAGCTCGAGGTGGAGGTCGGAGAGGTCGAGGATGCCCTAGAGGGGGAGGCCAGGCCAGATATTATGCTCTTCCGGCATGTATAGAGGCAGTTGCTTTCGACTTAGTCATTACAGGTATTGTTCCAGTTTGTCATAGAGACGCGTTGGTCTTATTTGATCCAGGATCTACATATTCCTATGTGTCCTCTTATTTTTCCCCATATTTGGGCGTATCTCGGCATTATTTGAGTTCCCTTGTTTATGTGTCTACTCCTGTGGGAGATTCTCTTGTTGTAGACAGCGTGTATCANATCGCCAGTATCTAGTGTGCCTCCTTCTCGAGGTGTTTTTAGCGGCCAGTCTAGCAGACCTGGCCTGAGTCAGTCACAACAGCCACGCCTTCCGAGGGGTTACTTTGAGTGTGGTGACACCCGCCATATGGTGAGGGATTTCCCCAGACTTAGGAGGGTTGCACCTCCACAGACTTCTCAGCCACCACGTGCTTCACCAGGTCCTCAAGCCATGATTCCAGCACCAGCTACCGCCCCACCTACTCAGCCAGCTTGAGGTGGAGGTCATGGAGGTCGAGCTTGCCCTAGAGGGGGAGGCCAGGCCAGGTATTATGCTCTTCCGGCTCGTACAGAGGCAGTTGCTTGTGACTCTATCATTATATGTATTGTTCCAGTCTGTCATAGCGATGCGTCAGTATTATTTAACCCAAGCTCTACGTTTTCATGTGTGTCCTCTTATTTTTCCCCACATTTAGGCGTATCTCGGGATTCTTTGAGTTCCTCTGTTTATGTGTCTACAACTGTGGGAGATTCTCTTATTGTGGACCGCGTGTATCAGTCGTGTTTGATTGCTTTTAGTGGTTTTGAGACCAAAGCCGACTTATTATTGCTCAGCATGGTAGATTTTGATGTTATCTTGGGCATGGATTGGTTGTCGCCCCATTATGCTATTCTTGATTGTCAAGCTAAGATCGTGGCGTTGGCTATGCCAGGCTTACCGAGATTAGAGTGGAGAGGTACCTTAGAGTATACTCCCCGCAGAGTTATTTCATTTCTTAAGGCTCAACGAATGGTTGAGAAGGGGTGAGACACATATTTAGCTTATGTGAGAGATGTCACTATTGATACCCCCACAATTGAGTCAGTTCCTGTAGTGAGGGACTTCCCATATGTGTTTCCAGCTGATCTTCCAGGCATGCCACCCGACAGAGATATTGATTTCGGCATTGATTTATTGCCGGGCACTCACCCCATCTCTATTTTTCCATACCGTATGGCTCCTCCTGAGTTGAAGGAGTTGAAGGAGCAGTTGCAGGAGTTGCTTGATAAGGGCTTCATTCGGCCCAGTGTGTCACTTTGGGGTGCTCCAGTCTTGTTTGTAAAGAAGAAGGATGGTTCTATGCGTATGTGTATTGATTATCGCCAGCTGAACAAAGTTACAATGAAGAACAAGTATCCATTGCCTCGTATTGATGACTTATTTGATCAGTTACAAGGTTCCAGAGTGTTTTCCAAGCTTAACTTACGTTCAGGTTGTCATCAGTTAAAGATTCGGGAGCCAGATATCCCAAAGACTGCTTTCAGGAGCCGATATGGTCACTATGAGTTTCTTGTCATGTCTTTCGGGCTGACCAATGGCCCAACATCCTTTATGCATTTGATGCACAGTGTGTTCTAGCCCTATATTGAATTATTCGTTATTGTGTTCATTGACGACATCCTAGTGTATTCCCAGACTCGGGAGGGTCATGAGCAGCACCTGAGGACTGTGCTTCAGACCTTGAGAGAAAATAAGTTATATGCAAAATTTTCTAAGAGTAAGTTTTGGCTAGACTCAGTGGCATTCTTGGGCCATGTAGTATCGAGTGATGGGATCAAGGTGGATCCGAAGAAGGTGGAAGTAGTGCAGAGTTGGCCTAGACTGTCATCGACTACGAAGATCCGTAGTTTTCTTGGTTTGGTGGGGTATTACCTTCGCTTTGTAAAGGGATTCTCATCTATTACAGCACTTATGGCGAGGCTGACCCAGAAGGGTGCTCCGTTCAGGTGCACAGAGGAGTGTGAGGAGAGCTTTCAGAAGCTCAAGATAGCTTTGACTACAGCCTTAGTTTTGGTATTGCCTATAGGTTCGGGGTCCTCCACTATATATTGTTATGCGTCGCGGATTGGTCTTGGCGCAGTGCTGATGCAGGACGGTAGGGTGATTGCCTACGCGTCCAGATAGCTGAAGGTGCATGAGAAGAACTATCATGTCCATGACCTTGAGTTAGCAGCTATTGTTCATGAGCTGAAGATTTGGCGCTACTATTTGTATGGTGTTCCTTGTGAGATTTACATTGATCATCAGAGTTTGCAGCATATGTTCAAGCAAAAGGATCTTAATTTGCGTCAGCGGAGGTGGTTGGAGCTACTTAAGGATTATGATATCTCCATTTTGTACTACCTGGGGAAGATCAATGTGGTGACCGATGCTTTGAGTCGCCGGGCGGAGAGTTTGGGGAGTTTAGCATATCTTCCAGCAGTAGAGAGACCCTTAGCATTGGATGTTCAGGCCTTAGCCAGCCAGTTTGTGAGATTGGATATTTCTGAGCCTAGTCGAGTGTTGGCTTATGTGGTCTCTCGGCCTTCTCTTTATGATCGCATCAGGGAGCATCAGTATGATGCACCCCACCTGTTTGTCCTTAAGGACACGGTTCAGCAGAGTGATGCTAAGGAGGTCACTATTGGGGATGATGGCGTATTGAGGATGTAGGGCAGTCTATGTATGCCTAATGTAGATGGTTTGCGCGAGTTGATTCTTCAAGAGACTCATAGCTCATGGTACTCTATTCATCCGGGTACCACGAAGATGTATCAGGACTTGAGGCAGCATTATTGGTGGAGGAGGATGGAGAAGGACATAGTGGAGTATGTGGCTCGGTGCCTAAATTGCCAGTAGGTGAAGTATGAGCATCAACGGCCGGTTGGGTTGCTTCAGAAGTTAGAGATTCCGGAGTGGAAATGGGAGCGGATCACTATGGATTTCATTGTTGGACTCCCACGGACTCAGCGGAGGTTTGATTCAGTTTGGGTGATTGTGGATAGGCTCACCAAGTCATCTCATTTTATTCCTGTGATGACTACTTATTCTTCCGAGTTGCTAGCTCGAATTTACATCCGCGAGATCGTCAGGCTTCATGGTGTACCGGTATCTATCATCTCTGACCGGGGTACGTAGTTTACATCACGGTTCTGGAGGGCTGTATAACAGAAGTTGGGTACTCGGGTTAAGTTGAGCACAACATTTCACCCTCAGATGGACGAACAGTCCGAGCGCACTATTCAAATACTAGAGGATATGCTCCGCGCTTGTGTGATAGATTTTGGGGGTGCTTGGTATCAGTTCTTACCACTTGCGGAGTTTTTCTATAATAACAGTTATCAGTCGAGCATCAAGAATGCACCGTATGAGGCTCTGTATGGTAGGTGGTGCCGGTCACTAGTGGGTTGGTTCGAGCCGGGCGAGGCTAGATTATTGGGTACAGACTTAGTTCAGGATGCCCTCCATAAGGTGAAGGTGATTCAGGATCGACTTCGCACAGCCCAGTCCAGACAGAAGAGCTATGCAGACTGGAAGGTTCGCGATGTTGCATTCATGGTTGGAGAGCGGGTCTTGCTCCGGGTTTCGCTTATGAAGGACGTTATAAGGTTCGAAAAGAAGGCCAAAGTGAGCCCACAGTTTATCGGCCCATTTGAGGCATTGCGACGTGTTGGGCAGGTTGCTTATGAGCTTGCCTTGCCTTTCAGTCTTGTAGGGGTCCACCCAATATTTCATGTTTCTATGCTCCGAAAGTATCGCGGCGATCCGGCTCATGTGTTGGATTTTAGCTCAGTCCATTTGGACAAGGATCTATCTTATGTCGAGGAGCCAGTGGCTATTTTGGACAGGCAGGTTCCAAAGCTGAGGTCAAAGAACATTGCTTCCGTGAAGGTTCAGTGGAGGGGCCAGCCGGTCGAGGAGGCAACTTAGGAGACCGAGCATGTTATGTGCATCCGTTATCCTCATCTTTTCACCACTTCAGGTATGTCTTTATGCTCCTTCGAGGACGAACGATTATTTTAAGAGGGGAAGGATGTAACGACCCGCCCGGTCATTTTGAGAGTTATAGCCCCGATCCCCTATTAACTGCTTCTCCCATATCTATTTCTGCTATTGTGACTTGCAAGGACGTTTCGTTTTGGTTTTTGGAGTGTTTTGGGACACTTAGTCCCTAAATGGAAGTTTAAGCCTTAGGATTTGGACTGTAGTTAGAACTGTGTGAAGACGACTCCGGAATGGCGTTCCGTCGGTTCTGTTAGCTCCATTAGGTGATTTGGGACTTAGAGACGTGTCCGGATAGTGTTTTGGAGGTCTATAGCTCATTTAGGCTTGAAATGACGAAAGTCGAAGTTTTGGAGACTTTGGTCGATAGTGAAATTTTAATACCGGGGTCGGATTCTTATTCCGGAAGTTGGAATAGGTACGTAGGGTTGAATATGACCTATGTGCAAAATTTGGGTGTCAATCGGACGTGGTTTGATAGGTTTCAGCATCGGTTGTCGAATTTGGAAGTTTTAAGTTCTTTAAGTTTGAAGCGTAGGACGATTTGTGATTTTAGCGTTGTTTGAGCTGGATTGAAGGTTGGACTAAGTTGGTATGGTATTTTGGGATTGGTTGGTATGTTTGGTTGAGGTCCCGGGAGTCTCGGATGTGTTTCGGATGCTCGACGGGCCATTTTGGACTTAAGGAAGATAGCAGATTTTTTGGTGTTTTGTTGCAGACATTTTCTTCATCGCGTTTGCGAGGGAGGTCTCACGATCGCGTAAGGCAATCTGAGAGGCCAGCTAAAGTTGTTCTTAGCGTTCGCGAATTTGAGGACGCGATCGCGTAGGTTCGTCAGGCTGTGCATCGCGAACGCGTGGGCTAGGCCGCGTTTGCAAAGAGCAAGTAAAGCAGCAGTGGAATATAAGTGTTATTCTTCGCGAACGCGTGGGGTTGTTCGCGATCACGTAAGAATGAGGGCTAGTGAACCGCGTTTGCTTAGAGATTTTCGCGTTCGCATAGGGTTAAATTCTAGGGCAACAAAGTTGTGCTTCGCGATCGCGAGGCTATTTCCGCGATCGCGATTAAGGAATCACTAGGCAGTATTAAACATTGCAAAAACAAGGGTTTGGCCATTTTTATCAAAACTTGAGTTTGGGAGCTCGGCTTTGGACGAGATTTTGGGGGATTTTCAGAGACATCGATTGGGTAATGATTCTACACTCTATTTTGGTTATATCCAACTAATCTATAATTAATTTTATCTTTAATTTTGGATTTTAGGGTTGAAATTTGGAAAAATTTGGAAGAAGTCCTTCAACTAATATTTCGAGTTTTGAAATGGGAATTCGTGGTCGGATTTGAGTAATTTTTATAAGGTTGGACTCGTGAGTGAATGAGTGTTCTTATTTTGTGACTTTTACCCGGAACCGAGACATGGGCCCGAGGAGGCTTTTTGGGGCGATTTCCTAATTTCTCGCTTTAGCATAGATTGCATTGACTAGATTAGTTTCTTATAGCTATATTTATGGTATGTAATTGATTTTGGCTAGATTTGGGCCATTCAGAGCCGAATATTCGTGGGAAGAGCATTGCTACCGACTGATTTAGCTTGGTTCGAGGTAAGTGGCTTGCCTAACCTTATGTGGGGGAAATCCCCTTAGGATTTGGTGTTGTCATGATATGTGAGCACCGTGTACACGAGGTGATGAGTGCATACACGGGCTATTTGTGGAAAACCTGATTTTTACCAAGTAATAGCTTGTTTTCATCTTATCTGAGTATACTAGCATGTGTAGTTATCATGTTAGCCTAAAGTAGCATGTCTACTTGTCCTAATTGCCTATTTGAACTCTTTACAACATGTTTAGAAAAATCCTACTTCTTTCTTGACTTGTACTTAGTCTATATTATAGGTTTCATGATGTAACTGTTATATTCATTCATTTGAGCTGCGTATTTACTTTGGGACTATAGGACGGTATCCCAGGAGATCCCCCTACATATTTACTTTTGAGACTACGAGGCGGTTCTTCGGGAGTTCTCCCTGCATATTTACTTTTAGGACTACGGGACGGTATCCCGGGAGATCCCCCTGCATATTTACTTTTGAGGCTACGAGGCGGTACCTCGGGAGATCTCCTTGCACCTTTATTTTGGGACTACGAGACGGTATCTCGGGAGATCCCCTACTGTTTATCCTTGTGTTATGCGTGCTACTTTGCTATGTTCTCTTTCTTTAAATTCCAGTCTCTTATTATATTGTTATACTCTCCTGCTTATTTATTATATACCAGTAGGGCCTTGACCTGACCTCGTCACTACTCGATCGAGGTTAGGATCGACACATACTGGGTACCTATATGGTGTACTCACGCCCTTTCCTGCCCATGTTTTTCGTGTGCAGATCCAGGTTCTTTTTACCAGCCTCGTCCTTAGTTGTAGTCATTGCTGTTTCAGAGAACTTCAAGGTACATCTGTCCGCGCCCGCAGATCCTCGGAGTCCCCCTCTATCCCCCTATGTTGATTCTTCTCTTATTTCTATAGACGCTGATGTATAGAACAGTTAGAACTTCGTAGAAGCTTGTGAATTACGGTATTCCGGGTCTTGGGAGTGTCATGTATATTTCGAGAGTTGATTATTATATATGCCGAGCGACATATCAATTGCTTATTAATATCTGTTACTGTTAGTTATTAATTTTCATGTTTTTCATCTCATTTCCTCAAGTGTTAGGCTTACCTAGTCATAGAGACTAGGTGCCGTCACGATGATTCACAGAGGGAAAATTTGGTTCGTGACACTTATATTTTATTCTGGTTATCTCATGACGGCCTTTCCGGCTCATTTATCCATATTAGTACGATAAGAAAGTTATGTTACATTGGAACTCGGTTGTGTAAGGCACCGGGTGCCTATCGCGGCCCCTTCGATTTGGATCGTGACAAGTTTTAAAGCTGGAATTGGAAAAGTGGAGTCTAATTGAGGAGAATGTGGCTAAATAGAAGGCTAGAGTCTAATGGTTAAAGTTAGGAGATTCGAACAATTCTTATTTTCATGCTTGTCTAAAGAAAAGGATTGCACAAAATCAAACTAGAAATCTAGTCACAACTGATGGAGACATATTGCAGAATAAAGACTCAATTGAAGCTGAAAATATAAAGTTCTATAAACAACTCTTGGGATCATCTGCAAGACAACTTCCTTGTGTCACACATGCAGTCATGCAGATGGGTAATGTTGTACTAAGTCGACAATAACAACCGGAGCTAATTGAGCCAGTTACAAGAAGTGAGATAGAAGTAGCGTTGAATGGGATTGATGATTAGAAGGAACCAAGTATTGATGTATATATTGATTTATTCTTTAAAAACCCTTGGAATGTAATAGGAGATGATATTACTGAAGATGTGATGGGGTTCTTTCAGAGCACTGATATATTTCATCCTATGAGTTGTACTTCTGTGACGCTAATACCCAAGGTACAACATCCAGTTTGAATTAAAGAATACAAACCAATATCATGTTGTATTGTGTTATATAAAATCATCTCCAAGATTATTACTAGTAGGATGAGTGAGGTCATTGATATCCTTATAGATGGAAGTCAACCTACGTTTGTTCCTAGACGGATTATATTAGATAACATTACTTTGTCATGAACTTGTTAAGGGATACAATATAAAGAGAATATCACCAAGATGCATGCTAAAGGTGGATATTCAAAAAGCATATCTATGTAGAATGGGTTTACTTGGAGAAAATTCTAGCAAGTTTATAGTTTCCTGAAGTTTTTGTAAAATGGATTATATGATGTATTAAATCAGTATCATACTCTATAGTGATAAATGGTGTGCGTACTCCCCCTTTTCTCCTAAGAAAGGCCTAAGGCAAGGTGATCCAATGTCACCTTATCTATTTGTATTGGTAATGGAGTACTTCAGTCGACTACTAAAAACACTACAACATGAGCCTAAATTCAGGTATCATCCTAAGTGTGCAAAAATGAAGATTGTGTAGCTGAGTTTTGCAGATGACTTACTTTTGTTTAGCAAAGGGGATGTTCTATCACTGCAGATATTGTTTGATTGCTTTACACTGTTGTCACAAGCTTCTAGATTAAATGCAAATCTCCTTAAGAGCTCAATTTATTTTGGAAGTGTGAATAACAATGTGTAGGAGAAAATACTGGATCTATTAGGGATCAATAAAGGAGAACTACCAATTAGGTTTCTAGGGGTACCACTAAGCTCTAAAAGATTAACTGTCATACAATTTCAACCATTAATAGATAAAATTATTGGCAGGATAACTTCTTAGACTTCAAGATTACTTTCCTATGCTGGTAGAGTGCAATTAATAAAGTATGTCCTTTTCTAAATTCAAATATAATGGTCTTAGTTTTTTCTATTACCAAAGAAGATTATTGTGTTGATTGAGAGGATTTGCAAAATCTTTCTATGGACAGGGAATGTGGAAGCTTCCAAAAAGTCATTACTGGCCTGGGATAAACTATGTGTAATGACCCGATTGGTCGTTTTGTGTAATTACACCCTGCTATCCCCTTTTATGCTTCACACATGTGTGATTATGATTTTATGACTTGCGGGGTTGGTTAGTTTTGTTCCGGGGAGCTTTCGGGTTGATTTGGACCCTTGATTATTGACTTAGAAGTTTAAATTAGAAAATATTGACTAAACTTTGACATTTATAAAAACAACCCCGGAACTGTATTTTTATAACTATGATAGCTTCGTATTGTGATTTCGGATTTGGGCGTATGCCCATAATTGATTTTGAAAGTTCGTACGTTGATCTATGTTGATTTGCCGAAATTTGGCAATTTGAAGTTGAAATGTTTGACCTTAGGTTAATGTTTAGCTATCGAGCTTGGAATTTGATTTTGGGACTTGGAATAGGTCCATTATAGTATTTAGAACTTGTATTCCAAATTTGGTGTCTTTTGGAGTTGATTTGATAGGATTCGGACGTTTAGTTGTAACTTTAGAAATTCTTGAAATTTACTTTGAAATTCATGCATTTTAGTGTTCGATTCGTAGTTTTAGATGGTATTTTTGTGCTTCCATTGCACAACCAAGTTCGTATGATATTTTTCGATTTATGTAGATATTTGGTTTGGAACCCCGAGGGCTCGGCTCAGTTTCAGATATGTTCCGGAGTGGTTTAGACTCAAATTTGCAAATATCTGGTGTTTGGTGCTCTAGTATCGCAATTATGAACACCAAGGTTGCATTTGCAAAGGTGACAGAAGGGGTTAGTTGTCGCAAATGCAACTTCGCATTTGTGAAGGCATCAGAATTTGGAGAGAGTTCACAATTGAGAATACTTATTCGCTTTTGCGATTTCCCCAGCTTCGCAATTTCGAAGCCTTTCTCGCTAATGCGATGATGTCTTAAGTTATCAGGGTTTTGCAAATGCGAGCCTTGGTCTGCAATTGTGAGAGTTCACAAAAGTGAATCCGGTGTCACAAATGCGACACGTGCAGCTGGTTAAAGGGTGCAGCTAGTTACAAACTTTGAAACTAATCACATATTTGAACTCATGGGGTCATGGGTAGAATTGAGCCGTGTGGAGGCGAATTTTAAGGGATAAGCTATTTTCAAGTGTTGAATTGGCCTAGTTGAGGTAAGTGTCTTGCCTAACTTTGTGTGTGGAAACTACCCCTTAGGATTGGTATTGATTTGATTTATTTGTGCTATGTGAAATCAGTGTACGCAAGGTGATGAATGGGTACACGGGTTGTATGTGGTATTTGATCGGTTTAGGCTACTTAGACTCTTTCCATGCTTTAGTTGAGTTGTAGTATCATGTACTAAATTCTCTTAGTTAATCGATTCTTACTTGTGTTAGTCTATCCATACATGTATTAAATGATTCTTTAATACTTGTTCTACCTTCTAATTGATAAATTACTCTCATGCTTTAGTTGAAGTTGTTGCCTCTTTTAATGTTACATGCTATCTCTTCATTGTTGATTATCATTATTTGAAATCATTATACATGTTATCTCTTTCATTGTTGATTATCATTATTTGAAATCATTATACATGTTATCTCTTTCATTGTTGATTATCATTATTTGAAATCATTATACATGTTATCTCTTTCATTGTTGATTATCATTATTTGAAATCATTATACATGTTATCTCTTTCATTGTTGATTATCATTATTTGAAATCATTATACATGTTATCTCTTTCATTGTTGATTATCATTATTTGAAATCATTATACATGTTATCTCTTTCATTGTTGATTATCATTATTTGAAATCATTATACATGTTATCTCTTTCATTGTTGATTATCATTATTTGAAATCATTATACATGTTATCTCTTTCATTGTTGATTATCATTATTTGAAATCATTATACATGTTATCTCTTTCATTGTTGATTATCATTATTTGAAATCATTATACATGTTATCTCTTTCATTGTTGATTATCATTATTTGAAATCATTATACATGTTATCTCTTTCATTGTTGATTATCATTATTTGAAATCATTATACATGTTATCTCTTTCATTGTTGATTATCATTAATTGAAGTTATTGTTTATGTTATCCTTTTCATTGTGGATTTCCATTATTTGAAGTCATTTCTACATATTATCTCTTCCATTGTGAGTTATACTTATTTAATATCGTGGTTATGCATTGTCTCTCATTGTTGAGTTATTGGTGTTGAAGTAGTTAAAGTCATTATCACATTGAGGCGAATTTATTATTGTTGAAACACCTTTCTTGTTGAGCATTTTACATTCCATGTTGTTGTTGATATTCTTGTACCGTGGTGGTGGAGTCGTGGGCTTTCGTTGTGGAAATATTGATATTGTGGATTATTGGCAAATTGTGATATATGGCCACTTGTGATGCGAGTTGTTATTGTGATTTGATATTGGCATGCATGCGACGGTATAAGGCTTGGGGTTGATATGCATACGGAGGTATAAGGTGGGACTTATGTGCGCGTTTCTTGTAGGGAAACTACGTGAAGCCACGCGGCGTCATAAGGTGGGCTAAAGTGTGTGTAGCTATTTCGAAAAGAATTGTTTTCAAAACCTATTTTAAATGTAAGGTTCACGCAGCGGTATAAGGAAAGATTGTGATCGAAATTGAGAAATGTGAATACGAGGTGGTACCTCGGTAGTGATTCTTCATTATATAAGGAGGTACCTCGGTTGTGATTTTATTGTACACGAGGCGGTACCTCTTTGTGATTCTTGCTGTTTATTTCATGTTGCAAAGAGTTTTGGTGGGAATATTTTTTGTTGTTTCATTCTTTATTGTTCTAGCAGTTGTTGTCCGAATATGATCATTGTAGCTCTCTTTAGTTGTTTCTTTTACGCTATTTCCATGTTTAATTTTCGGTATTAGTTCATAAATAATCTTGGTTTGTATCAGTTATTTCTCCGCTTTCCATTATTTATCCTTATTACATTTTCATATTGTTTCCTTACATCCTAGTAGGTGTCTTGACTTGGCCTAGTCACTACTCTACGGAGGTTAGACTTGATACTTACTGGGTACCGTTGTGGTGTACTCATACTACGCTTTTGTATAATTTTTGTGCAGATCCAAGTACGTTTGTCCGTGCTAAATGCTAGAGTTGATTTGAGCTACTGCTTGGAGATGTCAAGGTATACTTACTCCACGTCGGCAGGCCTCGGAGTCACCTTCCCTATTTTATTTCCTATTGAATTTCTTTCAGACAATGATGTATTAGATGTTCTAGTTTTATTCTATATAGCTTATGACTCAGTTCCACCGGTCTTGAGGAGTGTATTGATGAGATTATGTTTTGTTTCGGAAGGTTATATCACTTATTCAGCTTTGTTTTAGTATTTTGATAATTATTTTCGACAAGTTGTTATTATCTGTTAGGCTTACCTAGTCCTAGAGACTAGGTGCCATCACGACTTCCTACGGAGGAAAATTGGTGTCGTGACAAGTTGGTATCAGAGCTCTAGGTTCATATGTGTTACGAGTCATAAACGAGTTTAGTAGAGTCTTGCGGATTAGTGCAGAGACGTCTTTACTTATTTTCGAGAGGCTACGGAACTGTTAGGAAAAACTTCACTTCTTTGATTCTGTATCGTGCAAATTGGTTGACTTCGAAAATTGAATCTTTGACTTTCTATTCTCTCACAGATGGTGAGGACAGACACTACTGGATCAGACGATCAGACACCTACTCGTCCTGCTAGAGCCGCGAGATGTCGGGGCTGGGGCAGAGGCCGAGGAAGGGCACATGGTGCAGCCAGAGCACATACCCGAGTTGCGATAGAGGAGCCACCAATAGCTCTAGTTGGGGGACAGGCACTCGAGGCGCCTATTGCCACCCCAGTACTTCAAGAGACCTTCGTACAGTTCTTGCGTACGTTCGGTACCTTAGCTCAGGAGGGGTTGACTCCACTTGCACCAGCCGCATCTCAGGCTGGGGAAGGAGTACAGACTCCTGCGGCCCGTACCCCAGAGCAGCGGGTCCAGGTCGATCAGGTCCCAGAGATCATACCGGTATAGCTTGTTGCTCCAGTTTAGCCCGTGGTTCGGGCAGCAGCATCTGAGGAGGAGGAGCATAGGCTCGAGAGGTTCGAGAAGTATCACCCTCCTACTTTCAGTGGTTTAGCTTCAGAGGATACACATGGTTTTCTTGAGGAGTGCCACCGTATTCTCTGCACTATGGGTATTTGGAGACAAGAGGGTTTGCCTTCACTACTTTCCAGTTGTCCGGAGCGACTATTAGTACTGGCGAGTGTAGGAGGAGGTTAGCCCAGCCGAGGCGGCTTCACTTACATAGACTCAGTTTTCAGAGTTATTCTTAAGAGAGTTTGATCCTCAGACCCTTCAGGATGCATGGTGCATAGAGTTTGAGCAGCTGTGCCAAGGTACTATGATAATGTCAGACTATGATGTCTGATTCAGTGATTTATCCAGATATGCGCCTGCCTTGGTTTCTACAGTTAGAGAGCGGGTCTGACGATTTATTGAGGGGCTCAACTATAGTATTAGATTCATCATGGCTAGACAGTTAGAGACAGACATTCAATATTAGTAAGTCGTTGAGATTGCACGAAGGTTGGAGGGTATGCGGGGCCGTGAGAGAGGTGATAGGGAGGCCAAGAGGCCTTGTGGTACGGGAGGATTTATTAGTGGTCACGCTGCAGCAACAACCCATCATGGTAGAGGCTATATAAGTCTTCCAGTTCACTCAACACTTCCAGCTTCTAATGGTGCTCCGGTTGTTCCGAGGTTTCAGGTTGCACACTTTTCTCAGCCACTTTCTAGTGCACCACCTGCACTGGGTGCCTTCAACGATTAATCCAGCCGACCAGGCCCAAGCCAGTCACAGCCGCCACACCCACCGAGAGCTTTCTTTGAGTGTGGTGATACCCGCCATATGGTTAGAGACCTCCCCTGAATCCGGAGGGGTGAACTTCCCCAGGCTACTCAGGCTCTACGGATTCAGTCAGGTCCATAGACTTCCTGGACCATGGTTGTTTCCCCAGTTGTTGCTCCACCCGCACAACGAGCTAGAGGTGGGGGACGAGCGGATAGAGGTCGCCCTAAAGGGGGAGGCCAGGCCAGATTCTATGCTTTTTCTGGTAGGATGGAGGCAGTTTCTTCAGACTCAGTCATAACAGGTATGGTTCCGGTTTGCCATAGAGATGCATCAGTCTTATTCGATCCGGGATCCACTTATTCATATGTGTCATCTTACTTTGCTCCGTATTTGGATATATCTCGCGATTCCTTGAGTTGTCATATTTATATGTCCATGCCAGTGGGAGATTCTATTATTGTAGACCATGTGTATCGGTCGTGTTTAGTTGTTATTGGTAGTTTATAGACCAGAGCTGATCTATTGTTACTTAGTATGGTAGAATTTGATGTCATCTTAGACATGAACTGGTAATCGCCCTATCATGCTATTCTAGATTATCACGCCAAGACTGTGACGCTAGTTATGCCAGGTTTACCATGGTTAGAGTGGATGGGTGAAATAGATTATGTTCCTAGTAGGGTTGTATCATTGCTAAAGGCTTAGCGGATGGTTAAGAAGTGGTATGATGATTATCTAACCTTTGTCAGGGATATTAGTGTTGATATTCCTACCGTTGAGTCAGTTCTGGTAGTGAGAGACTTTCCATATGTATTTCCAACGAATCTTCCAGGCATGCCGCCCAATAGGGATATTGATTTTGGTATTGACTTGTTGACAGGCACTCAGTCCATTTCTATCCTACCATATCGTATGGCCTTAGCAGAGCTAAATGAGTTAAAGGAGTAGTTGCAAGAGTTGCTTGATAAGGGTTTCATTCAGCCTAGTGTCGCACCGTAGGGTGCTCCTGTCTTGTTTGTCAAGAAGAAGGATGGTTTTATGCGCATGTGTATTAATTATCAGCAGTTGAACAAGGTTACAATGAAGAATATGTATCCATTGCCACGCATTGATGACTAATATGATCAGCTACAGAGTGCCAAAGTGTTCTCAAAGATTAATTTGCAGTCAGGTTATCATCAGTTGAAGATTTAGGATACAGATATTCCAAAGACTGCCTTTAGGACCCGGTATGGTCACTACGAGTTCCTCGTGATGTCATTTGGGCTGACCAATGCCCCAACAACATTTATGCACCTGATGAAAAGTGTATTTCAGCCTTATCTTGATTCATTCATCATTGTGTTTATTAATGACATCTTGGTGTACTTCCGCAGTCGGGAAGATCATGAGAAGCACTTGAGGATCGTGCTCCAGACCTTGAGAGAGAAGAAGTTGTATGCAAAATTCTCAAAGTGTGAATTCTAACTTGATTCGATGGCATTTTTGGGTCATGTGGTGTCGAGTGAGGGGATCAAGGTAGATCTGAAGAAGATTGAAGCAGTGCAGAATTGGCCTAGACCATTTTCAGCTACTAAGATCTGGAGTTTCCTTGGTTTGGCCGAGTATTATCGTCGTTTCGTAGAGGGTTTCTCATCTATAGCTGCACCTATGACCAGATTGACCCACAAGGGCTCTCCTTTTGGATGGTCTAAGGAGTGTAAGGCGAGCTTTCAGAAGCTCAAGACTGCTTTGACTGCAACCCCAGTGTTGGTGTTGCCTAGGGGCTCGAGGTCTTGTACAGTGTACTCTGATACGTCATGTGTTGGCCTTGGCGCGATGTTGATACAAGACGATAGGGTGATTGCCTACACGTATCGATGACTGAAGACCTATGAGAAGAATTATCCAGTCCACAACTAGGATTTGGCATCCATTGTTCATGCATTGAAGATCTGATGGCATTATTTGTACGGTGTTCCTTATTAGGTCTTTACTGACCACCGGAGTCCACAACATCTGTTCAAAATGAAAGATCTTAACTTGCGGCAGTGGAGGTGGTTATAATTATTTTAGGACTATGATATCACCATTCTATATCATCCCGAGAAGGCTAATGTGGTGGTTGATGCCTTTAGTCAAAAGGCCGAGAGTTTGGGTAGGTTAGCATATCTACCGGTAGTCGAGAGGCCATTAGCCTTGGATGATCAGGCATTAGACAACCAGTACGTTAGATTGGATATTTTGGAGCCCAGTCAAGTTCTTGACTGCGTGGTTTCTTGGACTTCTCTATATGATCGTATCAGAGAGCGTCAGTATGACGATCCCCATTTTCTTGTTCTCAAGGACACGGTTCAGCACGACGATGCTAAGGAGGTTACTATTGAGTATGATGGTGTGTTATGGATGCAGGGCCCGTTTTGTGTGCCTAATGTGGATGGTTTACGTTAGTTGATTCTTCAGGAGGCCCACAGTTCGCGGTACTCCATTAATCCGGGTTCCGCTAAGATGTATCAGGGCTTGAGGAAGCACTATTGGTGGAGCAGAATGAAGAAAAACATAGTGGAGTATGTAGCTCTGTCACGACCCGAAATTCCCACCTCCGGACCATGATGGCGCCTAATATTTCACTTGCTAGGCAAGCCAACGTTAGAATAACATTATCCATTTTTAAAATAATTTTTAAATTTATTAATAACAAGGAAGCAAATGCGGAAGCAATTTTGAAATAATCCATAATAATAACTGTGTCTAAATACCATCCCAAAATTGGTGTCACAAGTGCACGAGCTTCTAGAATAAATATAAATAAAGGTCTGAATAAAATAAAGTTGTCTAGATATAAACACACAGCTAAAGTACAATAGACAGGGACTTCAGAACTGCGAACGCCATGCAGTTATACCTCAAGTCTCCTCTGATAGCTGAAATCCGAGCAAGTCTATGGTACGCCGCTGGGACCAACTCCAAAATCTGCACAAGAAGTGCAGAGTGTAGTATCAGTACAACCGACCCCATGTACTGGTAAGTGCTGAGCCTAACCTCGACGAAGTAGTGACGAGGCTAAGGCGGTTCACTTACATTAACCTGTACGCAATATTAGTAACAACAACAATAATAGGAATAAATCAGGTAATTCATTTATAATAATTGAAGGCAACTTAGCAGTCATAACCAGTTATCATTTCCATTATTTCTGTTGCAGCGTGTAACCCGCTCTCACAATATATCCACATTCAGTTCTGTTGCGGCGTGCAACCCGATCCTCCAATGTTGACTTTTAATAAGTCTGTTGCGGCGTGCAACCCGATCCTCCAATATTGATTTTTAATATGTCTGTTGCGGCGTGCAACCCGATTCTCTAATGTTGACTTTTAATAAGTCTGTTGCGGCGTGCAACCCGATCCTCCAATATAGACTTTTAATAAGTCTATTGCGACGTGCAACCCGATCCTCCAATATATTCATTATAATCAATCATGTTGCGGCGTGCAACCCGCTCCTCCAACATTTTCATTTACCCATTTTTATAGAAGAAATGTTCCCAATAAATGTAACAATTAATATAAAATTACAAGACAACAAGCATACAATAATTATGGTTTAATTATGAAGCAAACAATAATAAATAGTAAATTATTATGGAAATGAGGGAGCAAATAGGCAGTTTAGTATTTATTATGCTAAATGTCAAATAACAATTAAGGCACATAATTCAAATAGCATGTAACAATTAATGCAGGAATTCAAGAATTTATATTTGCAAAGAATAAGAGAGAAACAATTATTATAATAATTAATTTATCATTAAAAATAATTTATAATTTTTCAAGTAAGCAGGCAAAAAATTTATTTGACGACGTATAGACAATCGTCACCCCACCTATACGTCGTTTACATGCAATTCACATAACAAACAATTTAAGGGTTCTATTCCCTCAAGTCAAGGTTAACTGT
>AWOL01S0034777.1:2513-52890 GCA_000715115.1 Nicotiana otophora
AGGTGTGTCTAACACTATGCGTTCGCGAGGAGATGGTCGCATTCGCAAAGGGTAATGCCCCCATCGCTTCGCGTTCGCGACCAAGCCTTCGCATTCGTGAAGAAGAAAGATCCAGCTGCCCAGTTTACTCTTCGCGTTCGCGAGAGTACCTTCGCGAACGCGAAGAAGAACATGCCAGAACACCTGGTGCAGCAAAATACCAGATTTTCAAAGTCCAAAATATCCCGTAGCTTATCCGAAACTCACCCGAGCCCTCGGGGCACCAAACCAAACATGCACACAAGTTTTAAAACATCATACAAACTTGCTCGCGCGATCGAATCGCCAAAATAATACCTAAAACTACGAATCAGACACCAAATCAAAGGAAGTTTTCAAGAAAACTTTAAAACTTATATTTTTACAACCGGACATCCGAATCACGTCAAATCAACTCCGATTCTCGCCAAATTCGGCAGACAAGCCATAAATATTACAGTGGACCTATACCGGGCTCCGGAACTAAAATACGGACACGAAGTCAATAAATCCAACATCAATAATTTCTTAGAAATCATTAAGCTTTCAAGCTTTTAAGTTTTCATCAAAATTCCATAACTCGGGCTAGGGACCTCGGAATTTGATTCCTGCCATATGCCCAAGTCCCAAATCATAATACGGACCTACCAGAATTTTTAAAACACGGATCCGGGTCCGTTTGCTCCAAATGTTGACCAAAGTCAACTTAGTTGAGTTTTAAAGCTCTATTTCCCATTTTAATCCACTTTTTACATAAAAACTTTCCGGAAAAATGTACGGATTGCGCACACAAGTCGAGAAATGATAAATAGTGCTTTTCGAGGTCTTAGAACACAGAATTACTTATTAAATTTAAAGATCATATTTTAGGTCATCACAAGCTCGGTGCCTAAATTTTCAGCAGGTGAAGTATAAGCATCAGCGGTCGGGTGGTTTGCTTCAGCAACTTGAGATTCCCGAGTGGAAATAGGAGCGTGGCATCATGGACTTCGTTATTGGGATCCCACAGACCTAGTAAAAAATTGATGAGATATGGGTGATTGTGGACAGGTTGACCAAGTCGGCTCATTTCATCCTGGTAGTAACTACCTATTCTTCAGAGCAGTTGGATACGTCGTATTTTTGGAGAGTTATTCAGCATGAGCTAGGCACATTGGTTGAGTTGAGTACAACAATTCACCCTCAGACGGACGCATAGTCCGAGCGCACTATTAAGATATTTGAGGATATGCTTTGTGCATGTGTTATGGATTTCGGGGGTGCTTGGGATCAATTCTTGCCACTTGCGTAGTTTGCCCACAGCAACATCTACCAATCGAGTATTCAGATGGCTCCTTATGAGGCCCTATATGGGAGACAGTGTCGTTCTCCAGTTGGGTGGTTTGAGCCAGGAGAGGCTAAGTTATTAGGCACGGATTTGGTTCCAGATGCTTTGGAGAAGGTCAAGATGATCTAGGATCGGCTTCGTATAGCCCAATCTAGGCAGAAGCATTATACGTATCGGAAGGTTCGCGATGTTGCTTTCATAGTTGGAGAGCAAGTCTTACTCCAGGTTTCACCCATGAAGGGTGTGATGAGGTTCGGGAAGAAGGGCAAGTTGAGCCCTAGGTATATCGGACCTTTTAAGATTCTTGAGAGGATTGGAGAGGTGGCCTACAAGCTTTCTTTGCCACCTAGTTATCTGCGGTTTATTACGATGATCCATCTCATGTTCTAGATATCAGCATAGTCCAATTGGATGAGGATTTGACTTATATTGAGGAGCTTGTGGCTATCTTGGACCGACAGGTCCGGAAGTTGAGATGAAAGGATATTGCTTCAGTGAAGGTTCAATGAAGGGGTCACCCGGTTGAGAAGGTGACCCAGGATACCGAGCACGACATGCGAAGTCATTATCCTCATCTATTCACCACTTCAGATATGTCTTTATGCACGTTCGAGGACGAACGTTTGTTTTAAGAGGGGGAGAATGTAACGACCCGATCAGTTGTTTTGTGTAATTTAGCCCCGTTACCCGATTTTATGCTTTACACATATATGTTTATGATTTTATGACTTGCGGAGTTGGTTAGTTTTGTTCCAGGGAGCTTTCGGGTTGATTTGGACCCTTGATTCTTGACTTAGAAGTTTAAATTAGAAAATACAAACCAAACTTTGACTTTTGTGAAAATGACCCCGAAACTGTATTTTTGTGACTCCGATAGCTTCGTATCGTGATTTCAGATTTTAGGCATATGCCCGAAATTGATTTTTGAAGTCCATAGGTTTATCTGTACTGATTTGACAAAAATTTTCAATTTGAAGTTGAAACATTTAACCGTAGGTTGACTTTTTTGTTACCGAGCTCGGAATTTGATTTTGGAACTTGGAATAGGTCTGTTATAGTATTTAGAACTTGTATGCAAAATTTGGTATCGTTTGGAGTTGATTTAATAGGATTCGAACATTTAGTTGTAACTTCAGAAATTATTGAACTTTACTTTAAAATTCGTGCGTTTTAGTGTTCAATTCGTAGCTTTAGATAGTATTTTGTGTTTTGATCGCGCGAGCGAGTTCGTAAGATGTTTTTATACTTGTTTGAATGTTTGGTTTGGAGCCCCGAGGGTTCGGATGCGTTTCAGACATATTTCGGAGTAGTTTGGAGCAGTGTTTTAAAAGGTGTGGGCGTAAGGCGAGGCGTTTTACATATGCCTCAGCGAGGCGTAAGCCCCGAGACACGGGATGTAAACCCCATAGGTATTTAATTTTTAATATTTTATAAAATAATATAATGACAGTAAATATTTATAAACAGGTAACATTGCATAAAAAATGAAAAAAACTATAAATATGTGAAATATATATATTATACGCTACTTACAAGCACAAGTAACTTGAGTCTAAAAGAATAAAGTTTTCTACATGGAGGAACAAAAAGGATGATTAACCTGTAATTTGAACTTTGAACTTGCTCCTATGAAGGAGAATGAAGTTCTCTTTGTATTTGTAAAAAAATTAAATATTCGTTGCTTTTGGGAGATATTAGCAGACTAGCAGACAAGATAAAGAATTGGAAAAGACCATGAATTAGAGCTTCAATCAATAAAAAAAGGTCTTGACTTTTAAATTTCATACTTTTGAGTTCCTTTTTAAACCTTTTGAGTAATTACCAAACTCACTTTTGAGAATTTGGGTATTATACGAAAGATTTATTCAACAAATTTTGTTTTAATTTGAAAAAGTCTCTGGGGCTTACTCCTCACTAAAAATAGCGCACCTCAAATGCCAGGGCATACGCACCGAACGCTCGGGCGTACACCCCGAATTGCTGAGCGTACGCTTCTTGAGACTTTTGCCCTACACCATCTCTCCGGGGATCGCCCCGAAAATGCCTTTTAAAACACTGGTTTGGACTGAAATTTGCCAAAATCTGGTGTTTGGTTCTCTGGTGTCGCAATTGCAAACACCAGAGTCACATTTGCGAGGTGACAGAAGGGGGCAGTTGTTGCAAATGCGACTTCCCCTTCGCATTTGCGAAGGCGGCCGAATTTGGATAGAGTTCGCAATTACTAACACTTGTTTGCTTTTGCGATGTCCCCAGCTTCGCAATTGCGTAGCCTTTCTTACAAATGCGATGATGTCTTAGGCTATCAGGGTTCGCAAATGCGAGCCCTATTTCGCAATTGCGAGGGTTCGCAAATGCAAACCCTGTGCCGCAAATGCGATATTTGTAGCTGGTTAAAAGGCTATGAGGCGGGGTTTTTGAACTCATTCTTTCATTTTTGAACCCTAGACTCGGTAGGAGGAGATTTGGAGAGGGAAGTTTCACCTACAAACTCTGGGTAAGTGATTCTAATCCATTTCTAATCATATTCCATCAACATATCTTAAAGTTTAACAACAAAATCATGTGAATCAAAGTGAAAATTTGCAAAACTTTGTCAAATTTGTGAAAAATAAGAAATTGAGTTTTGAGAGTCGATTTGGACTCGGATTTTGAAACTAATCACATATATTAACTCGTGGGGTCATGGTAGACAGAATCTACCATTGGACCCGGGTTTTGACAGGGCGAGCCCTAGGTTGACTTTTGTTGACTTTTTGGGGAAAGTATAAAGATCTTAGCTTTATCTATTGCAATTGAATTCCCTAGCAATATTTGATGATAGTAAGTCGATTTTGGTTAGATTTGAGCCATGTGGAGGCGAATATTAAGGGAAAAACTATTTTTAAGTGTTGAATTGGCCTAGTTGAGGTAAGTGTCTTGCCTAACTTTGTGTATGAGAACTACCCCTTAGGATTGGTATTGATTTGATTTATTTATGCTATGTGAAATCCGTGTACGCAAGGTGACGAGTGGGTACACGGGTTGTATGTGGTATTTGACCGGTTTATGCTACTTAGATTCTTTCCATGCTTTAGTTGAGTTGTAGTATCATGTTCTAAATTCTCTTTGTTAATCGATTCTTACTTGTGTTAGTATATCCATACATGCCTTAAATGATTCTTTATTACTTATTCTACCTCGTAATTGATAAATAGCTCTCATGCTTTAGTTGAACTTGTTGCATCTTTTAATGTTATATGCTATCTCTTCATTGTTGATTATCATTATTTGAAATCATTATACATGTTATCTCTTTCATTATTGATTATCATTAATTAAAGTTATTGTTCATGTTATCTCGTTCATTGTGGATTTTCATTATATTAAGTCATTACTACACGTTATCTCTTACATTGTGGATTTTCATTATTTGAAGTCATTGCTACACGTTATCTCTTCCATTGTGAGTTATTCTTATTTAATATCGTGGTTATGCATTGTCTCTCATTATTGAGTTATTAGTGTTGAAGTAGTGAAAGTCGTTATCATGTTGAGGTGAAACTATTATTGTTAAAACACCTTCCTTGTTGACCATTTTACATTCCTTGTTGTTGTTGATATTCTTGTACCGTGGTGGTGGAGTCGTGGGCTTTCGTTGTGGAAATATTGATATTGTGGATTATTGGCAAATTGTGATATATGGCCACTTGTGATGCGAGTTGTTATTGTGATGTGATATTGGCGCGCATGCGGCGGTATAAGGCTTGGGGTTGATATGCATGCGGCGGTATAAGGTGGGACTTATGTGCACGTTTCTTGTAGGGAAACTACGTGAAGCCACGCGGCGTCATAAGGTGGGCTAAAGTGCGTGTAGCTATTTTGAAAAAAACTCTTTTCAAAACCTATTCTAAATGTAAGGCTCACGCAACGGTATAAGGAAAGATTGTGATCGAAATTGAGAAATGTGAATACGAGGCGGTACCTCGGTAGTGATTCTTCATTATATAAGGAGGTACCTCGGTTGTGATTTTATTGTATACGAGGCGGTACCTCTTTGTGATTCTTGCTGTTTATTTCATGTTGCAAAGAGTTTTGGTGGGAATATTTTTTGTTGTTTCATTCTTTATTGTTCTAGCAGTTGTTGTCCGAATATGATCATTGTAGCTCTCTTTAGTTGTTTCTTTTATGCTATTTCCATGTTTAATTTCCGGTATTAGTTCATACTATTATCTTGGTTTTATCAGTTATTTCTCCGCTTTCCATTATTTATCCTTATTACATTTTCATATTGTTTCCTTATATCCTAGTAGGTGTCTTGACTTGGCCTAGTCACTACTCTACAGAGGTTAGGCTTGATACTTACTGGGTTGGGTATCGTTGAAGTGTACTCATACTACGCTTCTGCACAATTTTTGTGCAGATCCAGGTACGTCTGCCCGTGCTGGGCGCTAGAGTTGATTTGAGCTGCTGCTTGGAAACTTCAAGGTATACCTGTTCCACGTCCGCAAGCCTCGGAGTCACCTTCCCTATTTTACTTTATGTTGTATTTCTTTTAGACAATGATGTATTAGATGTTCCAGTTTTATTCTATATAGTTTATGACTCAGTTCCACCGGTCTTAAGGAGTGTATTGATGAGATTATGTTTTGTTTCAGAAGGTTATATCAGTTATTCAACTTTATTTTAGTATTTTGATAATTGTTTCCGCCAAGTTATTATTATTTATTAGGCTTACCTAGTCGTAGATACTAGGTGCCATCACAACTTCCTTCGGAGGGAAATTGGGGTCGTAACACTATGTCTATGCTACGAGGGGTTGTTATTCATTGGCTATAAGCACACCTGGTGCAGTTCTATTTGGGCTTTATTGCGGAATTTGAGCGAGATGAGTAATTAGGTATTGCATGGTTGATGGAGTATGGGTTATGTTCTTTTCGGATTTTGTGTGGCATTGTGTCATCTGCTCTCCATGGTTATGGTAATGCACTTTAGGTACTTGATGTCGAATTCTGCGTGGTTATTGATTTTGAGCATGATGGCTCGAGGTGTCTCATATGGGCCAGTATTTGGATGGGGTCGCACACTGCGGCAGAGTTATGTTGAGATATGATCCTTTGTGTTAGATTCATGTGTTATGGTTCTACGGTGTGTGTTAGGTTCTTAGCATTGTGTTGGGGTAGTACCCGTTGAGCTTGTGGGACGGTTCTCTTGATTGAGTCATTTTCGTGATTGAGTACATTTGGATTGTTGCTTATTGGTGCATGTATTGCAAGGTTTGTGGCTTTGGATAGTATTGGTGTTGTATGTTAGTAGAGTAGTTAGTATTGGACGAGATTAGGTCATTGGACCTAGAATAGATACTATAGGAATAGATTACAGTATGGTTGGAAGGATAATATCGGAAGTCAGCTTAGAAATTGCTATAGTTCTTGTCGAAGGAGAGGGAGCTCTATGACTGGTGGATCTGATGAATGGTTACGAGTTTTTGTGTGTTCCTTTCATCATCGGTGGTGTACGAAGGTTTTAGAATGGAGTCTTGTTTGTTATGAGGTTCATTACCGGCATTTGGTTGTTTTGAGCAGTTATTGTGATTAGAAATCATTGCTACGAGTATCTGTGTTATGTGATATATCATGCAATTGTATCTTGGGTTATGGTTGCGGCTTGGTACAGCTTGTTCAGGCTTATACAGTGTGTAGGTAGCGAGATTCAGATCTTATAAGAAATTCCGGATGTTGGAAATTGGATTCTAAGGCTTGTGGGCTAGGTTGAATTGAGAAATTTTAGTTATGTTGTGTTATCGGACCTATATGGGATAGGGTGACGTGGGATCACCCCCGGGTATATGCATGGTAAGGTTATATGGCGGTTTGATGGTTTTGGGAACAACTCTTATCACGTCCGAGGACGAACGTATGTTTAAGTGGGGGAGAATGTAACGACCCAACCGGTCGTTTTGAGCATTTGCACTTGGCTCGGTAGTTTACGGGCATGAATATTTTCGTATGATGTATTATGACTTATGTGAATCGTCGGTTTTGATTTTCAGGTTATTCGGAATCGAATTGGAAGAATGGACTCATTATTGAAGCTTTAAATTGGGAGAGTTGACCAAGTTTGACTTTTTATGAATTTGAACTCAAAATGGAGTTTTGATGGTTCCGGTAGGTCCGGTGGTTGATTTTGGACTTAGGAGCACGTCCGGATTGTGATTTGGAGGTCCGGAGTGGAATTTGGATTGAAATGGCGGAAGTTGGATTTTTTTTGGAAAGTTTGACCGGGTGTGAACTTTTTGATATCGGATTCGGATTGCGATTCCTGGAATTGGAATAGCTTCGTTATGTCATTTGGGACTTGTGTGCAAAATTTGAGGTCAATCGGACGTGATTTGATAGGTTTCGACATCGGTTGTGGAAGTTTGAAGTTCAAAGTTTATTAAGTTCGATTTGAGGTGCGATTCGTCATTTTGATGTTGTTATACGTGGTTTGAGGCCTCGAGTATGTCTGTGTTATGTTATTGGATTCGAACGGGGTCCCGAGTGGCTCGGATGAGTTTGGAACGAGGTTCGAATCACTTTCGTTGCATAGTGCATTGTTGAAGGTTGCTGGTTCTGGTGTGATCGCACCTGCGCAGATGCGATGGTCGCAGAAGCAACGGAGGAGTCGCAGGAGCATGAAGGGGAGCTAGGCGTGAGGATCGCAGGTATGGGTGCTTGTACGCACCTGCGCAACCGCAGATGCGGTTCAATTGCGCAGAAGCGGCTTAAAGACCGCAAGTGCGAGGGATTGTTGGGTCAGTTGTTTTCGCATAAGCAAAGTTTTTACTGCAAAAGCAGTGGTCGCAGATGCGACGAATTGTCCGCAAATGCAGAATCATTGGGTAAAAGCTATATTATCGAGGGTTTTGGTTCTTTCTTCATTTTGGGAGCTATGGAGCTCGAATTGAGGCGATTCTTGAGGTAATTTTCACCATATGAATTGGAGTAAGTGTTCTCTACTCAGTTTTGGTTATATTTCATGAATCCACCTTCGTTTTTGGTAATTGGATTGTGAATTTTAAAGAGGAAATTGGGGGTTTTGGCCTAAAGTTTCAAAATGTTAATTTTTGAGTTTTGAACATCAATTCGAAGTCGGATTTGAGCGAAACTAGTATGGTTGGACTCGTAATTGAATGGATTATCGGATTTTATGAGTTTGTCGGGTTCCGAGGTGCAGGCCCGGGTTGGACGTTTTGACCGATTTTAGGCTTTTGATTAAAGATTCGACCTTTTTCATTTGGAATTGTTTCCTTGGGCTTTATTTGATATATTTGAGTTGCTTTTGGATAGTTTTGAGACGTTCGGAGGCCGCTATGCGCGTGATGGCATCTTTGGAGCATCGCTTGGCTTGCTCGGCATTGGTATTGTCTTGTTCGAGATAAGTAACTCTTCTAAACTTAGTGCTGAGGGTATGAAACCCCGAAATACGTATTATGTGATTAGTTTTGAGGTGACGCACATGCTAGGTAACGGGCGTGTGGGCGTGCACCAAGTGAATTGGGACTCTGTTATTTTCATGGCACTGTATAGTAGTCCTATTTTGTTAATATCCGTGTTTTCACCATGCGATAAAGTAAATAAACTGTCACTCATGCTAGATATCATATTTAGGCTTTATGTCGATATTTGTTGGGACCCATAGTGGTCGTGTCTTGCTGTCATTTCACCGATTTCATTGATATTTCGTACTTAGTCATATTCATGCATTCATATCATATCTCAGTCTCAGTTATTATTTATTGATGCATCATATCAGTGTTGTCAGGCTAGTTTCATGACATTGTGAACCTGTGAGTGAGACTGGAGAGATTGATGACTAAGTGAGGTCGGGGGCCTGTTTGTGAGGATATTGATACTATAGCACGTGAGTTGTCTGTGCAGCACGTGAGTTGTCCGTGCGGATCCAAATATTGATATTACAGCACGTGAGTTTTCTGTGCGGATTATAACGCTTGGGCTGTAGGAGCCCCTCCGGAGTCTGTTCACCCCTAGTGAGCGTGGTTGATTATATTGAGGGATGGATTTTCCATGGACATAGATTTTGTCCGAAGCATTTATATACCTGGAGATGGATTTTCTCCATGGGTCCAGATTGGCTTTCCTCGGTACTGAGTGACTGATGGCCAGTGATGTATATATTCCGGGATGGATCTTTCCTGCGCCGTATGGGCCATATATAGTACCGAGTGGTTGAGCATGATGAGTGAAAAGTGTGAGGCAATGAGATTGAGTACTCTGAGAGTGTGAGTACATGATTCATCTCTGAGATACATGGCATTGGCATGCACACATGACATACATGCATAAAGATGCATTTTTTCTCATGTTGTATGGTATCACGCCATTCATGACTTTTTACACACATTGATATGTGGGCAAAGAGAGGTATTTCACACTTGCTATCTGGAAAGAAAATGAAACATCTTATTTATTGTAGAAAGGATATTTGGAAAAATTACAGTTTTCACTAAGATACTTGAAAAACATGACTATTTTCTGGAACTGTGAACGAGCTGAGCATTTTACTTCTGAGATACATCTTTTATTACTTGTATTATACTGTTATGAACTGTTGTGGGATATTGGAATTGGACCCGACCTTGTGTTAGCTCATCACTACTTTCAACCTAAGGTTAGGTTTGTTACTTACTGAGTACATGGGGTTGGTGGTACTCATACTATACTTTTGCACCTTGCGTGCAGATATTGGTTGTTGATGTTGCTGTGTTCGATGGGAGCTGGATTGAAGATGTACATGCGTCCCGGTTGTAGCTGCCCCTTGTTCGTGGTAGCTTTAGATCTATAAAACTCTATTTATGTACTTTTCAAACAGTCGATGTATTTATTTCATTTCAGCTTTGTAAATTATATTCTTAGAAGTTCATGATTTGTACTACTAGTCCTTGGGGATGTATAAGATTCAAATATTTCTTTACTTAATCGCTTTATTAATTGTTAGTGAAATTGGTTAGAGGTTAATTGGCTTACCTAGTAGGTTGGGTTAGGTGCCATCACAACTAGTGGATTTGGGATCGTGACACTAGGGAATGGTGATGGATGAGATATGTCCTTTGTGTCAGGCAGCATTGGAAAGTATTGTGCATCTATTCTTCGGATGTGTTGTATCTACTTTTATTTGGGAGAAGCTGTTGGAATATCAAGGTATATCAAGGAATGTTATGGAGTGGACTGAGGAAATGCAATGGCTTGAAAGTAATCGTAGGGGGAAGAGTACAACAACCACCATATACTGAATAACTTTGGCAGCAACTGTGTATTACATCTTGCAAGAAAGGAATTTGGTGGTGTTTCAAAGCAAAAGAAGACAACCTCCGGGAATTATCAAGATGATCATCCAGGAGGTATTTGTGAGAACCAATATGTGTAGGAAGCTGAGCAGCGAAATAAATACTATGAACTTTTATCCTGTCTTATAAGGATTGTAGGCTATTTGACATGGTGAACTGAGTAAAGTCGGAGTGCAAACCTAGGGTAGTTCAGTTTGTTGTTTTCATTTTTTCTTGAGCTGTATTTCTCTTAGTTGGTAATAAAATCCAAAAAAATAGTCATTTTTGAAAGTTCACATTCATCAATTTTCCAATATTTTGGAGTACAGCTCCTTTTGCCTCTCCTACTTTTGTTTTCTTTTTTCTTGTTTTTCTTGTTTTTGTTTTTTGGGAAACCCAATATATTACTTTCAAAAGTTTATTATTGTTTGCTTAAAATCAAAACAATTGTTTTATGAGAACCTATTTGAAACTACATGAGAACATGGTATTCCTTCCTCCCACAAGGAACGATGGGATATGGAATACATGGTTAACGCAATATTTGGGTGCAAACTCAAATGCGGATTTCTTAAGTTTTTGAAGTAAAGTATACATATTAGAAATTACATGAAAGTACTATTTATGGTTCAATATATTTAAAAAAAATATTTGATATCGTACTCAACAAAAAAATGACTTTCAAATAGTGCAATGCCATATAAGATAACACAGGGTAAGTAATGCATATCTGCCAATGCGTATACGTTCAAATTCAGAAAGACAAGCATACAAGCTCTTGAATATACAGTTCTAGTGAACTTACTTGACGAGGCCAAATAGGGGCGAAGCCGGAATGTAGGATGCGAGTTCGGCCGAACTGAATAGCTTTTGTTCAAATTTTGTATTCTTCTTTATAAAACTTTGAGTCCTCCTTTAAGTTGCTGTTTTGCAAATTTTGATTAGTGTAATCTTAAACCAAATCTTTGTAACTATGATTGGAAGTACTTAACTCCACAATGTTTGAAAATGTCTGTAACTTATTAATTATTATCAAGTTATTTGAAAATGTTGAATGATGTAACTCCTCGGTTGTAAGTCAGGTTTCAAGCATTAAATTTTGTCTTGTGAATCCTTGACAAGTTTGAAGGATTAGATATAAACTAAACAAAACTTTAGTCCATTCACGAACTTAAGTGTGAGATAAAAACTGTGGCGATATTTTTACTTTTATTTAGAAAAAATTAAAATCAATAAAGAAAAGCATAAGCTCTCTCTCTATATAAACCGTATGAGTTTGGTTCAAAGCAAAAAATATCACATTATATTAAGAGTATATTTGAGTGATTTTAGTATGACAACTGGTATCAACGCCAATGATTTGGCTGGACGAATATGGAGATTATAGAGTATGGTGTGGGGTCCAACTTAGTATCTTTGCCCGTCTACGGACATTATATTAATTACTGAGATCATGTTGGTGGCACACACTTAATCTCCAAATTAGCTCATGAATGGTGATGGAACTTAATTCAAAGAGGAGATTGTTGGCAATGTGTCAACAAGTTCCACATGGTTAAAAAAAAAAAGAACTACTTACAAGGAGTTGAATACTCTTAATCTGGAAAAAATGGTGTAGGCTTGACCTAAATCGAACAATATCACATTATATAAGAGTATCTTAGTGAGAAATTAACATTTTGGGTCAATATAGTATAATTATTTTCAAAAATTACATTAGTTTTGTTTTCAAAAATAGCATATTCATTTACACAACTAGCAGATTTCGAATAGTATTAATATACGGTCTTTTAATAGAAGAATTTTATAATAAATAAAAATGTACAAATCAAGGGTAATCCTTATCAATCTATCCTATAATCTCCCATCATCTTAATAACTAGCTTTTTTATCTTTCTATTTATTAATCCTCCCTTTCTGTCATGATAAGTTTAACCCCTCTTTTCTGTTTTGTCCGTATATAATTTTCTTCACAAAATTAAGAGCCTGTTTGAATTAGCTGATTGTAATATCTGATAAGATTGAAGTGCTGAAAAACTTTTTAGTGTTGAAACTGATTTTTAAAATAAACATTTACGTGCTTAGATAGAAGTGTTGAAACTGATAATAAACCGTTGATGTATTTGATAAAAAATGCTTATAAGCTATTTTTTTATTAAAATGACTAAAATACCCTTGAATTGTTTTTCAAAATATTATAAATTAAAAAATTTCTTTGTAAATGATAGAATTAACAATGAATATGGAATGAAGCGAAAGTTAGAAAATTTATTTTGGGAAAGCATTTTGTGAATTAGAAAATATTATTAAGGATACACTAGTAAAAGTGTTGGTCAAACTAAAAGTGCTTAGAAGCTGAAAAGCCACAAGTTGAGAGTAAGGGTGGGCATATTTTGGTCCGAACCGAAGAAATCGACCGAACTGAAAATATTTTTATTTCGGTTTCGGTTATTCCATTTTTTCGGTCAGTTTTCAGTTTAAAATTTTAAAATTTCAGTTTTTCGGTTCGGTTATTAATTTATTTGGTTCGGTTAATCGAAAAATCGAATTATTAGCATATAGATTCTTTAAGTTATATATAGGCTAAGTCGATAGGTAATAATATAAGCCCAATTTTGAAGTCCATCAAAGATCCAATCCAAACTTACCATTTTATTTTAACTTACCGAAATTTTGAAAGAAAACCAACAAATTTATCAGTCCAATTATTACATAGAGAGAGCCCAATATGATAATGTTCAAATTGAAAACCGATTAGAAATAAACCGAACCGAAATTAGAAAACCGAACTTATTTCAGTTCGGTTTCGGTTACTACTTTTACAAAACCGAAAATCAAATAACCGAATTTCTTCAAACCGAACCGAACCGACCGAACGCCCACACCTAGTTAAGAGTAACCAACTTATGACTTATGACTGATTTTAGCTTATAAGCACCTCGCTTATAAGTACTTTGGGTGTTTACCAAACGCGTTGACACCCTCAAATTCACTCCAACGCTCTACTCATATCCTGTATTCCAAAGTCTACTCATACCCAATGATAGAGATACACATCAACCATGTGTACATAGTATATTGTAAGTTATATCACCTAAATTCTTTTTACAAATAACCTTCATACATAGTGAGATTTGCAATCTTCTTGGAAATAAAATAAACTAATAATGTAAAATTCTTTACCCCATCTGTCAATATTAGCATTTCGCCTCTTATTTGAGAGTTCGACTAGCAATTATTAGTCATTCTAATTAATCCGACTTGTTCAGTTCATTCCCAAAGTGTTTTCACAGGAAGTACTCCGGCCAAAATATGTCATAAATTACGTACGAAAAATCATCTTTGTTTACTAACTTTTATTTTGATTAGAGAATGTACGGGTTTATATCTTCACTAGCATGCACACAGATACTACAAAAAAATAAGAGAATAGAACAGAAAACATCCATAATGTTACAGGAAACCAAATTAGCTACACCATAGGAATTGCATAATTAAAATCATTGATTATTAGTAGAACGCAATCAGAATTATCGTCCCTTGAAACGGTTGTGCTGGTCGCAAGGGCTTGCCTCTGCAATTGTCATCGGTCCCATCTCTGCAAAACACTTGTTCAACTTTAGTAGTAATATCATGCAGTAGCGGAGTCGGGGCGGATTTAGAGCTCTAACATATAGGGCACGTGAACTCATGGTCTTTCCGCCAAACTAGATATTTCATGTACACATTTTTTATAATTGATCTAAAATTGTATGTTGGCACCCATGATCCAAAGAGGCTAAATGGTGTATTTGATTGAATGCTGAATTATTATCTAGGGAGTAGGTAGCAATTCCACTTAATACTTTTTTTTTCTCCTTTCTTTAGTGGTGCACCCATGTTATAAGAATGCTAGATCCGCCTCTGAGCGAAGTCACCTATTGTCCAAGGTGTGTCGATTGATGCCCCTTCGTCGGAATGCTACACTCTATAGCAAGGTTATTTTTCTTACTTATATATACTATATTATATGTTTCGTGTTTACTTTTTTATATTTTGTCTTTCCTTAATGAAAATACTATCTCAGCGCTACTGTGTCCATGCATGGTAGAAAGAGAAGCAAATTCAAGAACAAAGTTAGTGGACTGGGAGCATCGGTATTCTTACTTTCCGATCAATAATATAAATGGAGCATGAAGTGAACATAAATATATATACTCCATCTATTTCAAAAATATTATTTTAATTTGACTTGACACAAATTTTAATAAAGAAGGAAAGATTTCTCAGATATGTGGCGTTAAATAAGCCATAACATTTGTGTGGCCGTAAAACTTTTAAAACTTGTGGTATGAAACCTTACATGCCAATTGTGTGGCTATATATAAATGTTTCTTATTAATGAAATATTGAAAGGTGTCAGTCTTTTTGAAATAGACTAATAAAGAAATAATGTCAATCTTTTTGAAACACGGGAAGTGTATATATATATATATATATATATATGTGTGTGTGTGTTAAAAATTGCGCATATGCTTTGGAAAGATCTTGTGGTATTAAATTAGTTATCAGAAGCAATGATAAAATTTGAAACTTACTGATTCGAGATTCTAGTCTTTTTAAGGTCTAAATTAATATTTGTATTATTTAATTAATAGATTTCTTAAGACAAATACACGACTTGGACCAAAGCCCAATGTGTATTCTTGCACTACCCTGAAGTGTGACAAACATTGACAAGTTTGATAGAAGTAGAAGAAGGAGAAGAAACGAACCAGTGGCCATGACAAGCATAGCTAGAAGTAACACAGTAGCAAACAAACGCATGGAGTTTGTCATTTTCACAGACAGAAAATATTTGATAGTGAAGAACCTTAGTATCAGAGTTTGTGAACGTAACAGAACTAATGATCCTACCTTTTGCTGAGCTACTGAATCTGGTATATGGTAACATGGGTTTTATATAAGGGCTTTCCTCTAGCTGGATAAATTAATCTAAATTTTGGAGTATAAATTAAAAGCACTACTACTACTATTTAATGAAGATTTCGTCTCTTTATCTAGATGTTGTTGTTGAAGAAGACGGTTGGAAGGTGGAGCAATTCATTTCATTTTTCCCTTTTATGTGTACTGCAATTACTCCTTTTTTCCATTTTTCATATACCACCAATTTAATCTGAACCGTAAAGTAAATGCAGATGAGATGAAAGTTATTACATGAGGATTAAGGTAAGAGATGTTTAGATGGTAAGCACTCTCCACTTCCAATCAAGAGGTTGTGAGTTCGAGTCACCCCAAGAGCAAGGTGGGGAGTTCTTGGAGGGAAGGATGCCGAGGGTCATTTGGAAACAGCCTCTCTATCCCAGGGTAGGGGTAAGGTCTGCGTACACACTACCCTCCCCAGACCCCACTAGCGGGATTATACTGGGTTGTTGTTGTTGTTGTATGTTTAGAGACACGCCAAAATATAAAATGTTTACGAGCCACTTAGCCTTAAAGTACCATTTACTATTTCTGAACAATAAGAAGTTACCAATAATATGTATATTAAAAATATCTATAAAAAACAGTTTTTTTTCAATTGTTGTGGTTGGAATTCATGGAAAACATATAAACAAGGGAATATACAAAATTTGAAGGAAGATTAGTGTTGATTTTGACTGGTCTAAAATTAAAATTCATAATTAAAATAGAATCGAAAATTATTTTTGTGACACAGGTATATCACATGTATCCATGTTATTACATGCTTATATACATGAATATACAAAAATATAGAGGTAATAAATAGGAGACACACAAATATACAAGGAAACTATACACAATTATACATGGCACAAACTTCATCTTCTTCCTTCGAACCGTAACTCAAAATTAATTTGACCAATTTCGAAACTCCACCAAAACGTCCTAAAATGAAAATTCAAACTCCTTAAAAGCCTAGTAAAGGAGGGAACTAGAAAGACCAACTTGGCAGTTGGTGAATGATGTTTGGACAGAAAACCATGGAGTTTATTTAGTTGTGGATTTGGTCTTTATGTATTCGTAGGTTTACCATCGCCCTTATTTGGGTACATGTCAGAATATTAGAATTATAAATCTATACTGATGTCAATTCATTTCAATATTCATTTTGAATTAACTTAAGTAGGAAGAAAATAGTTACCTACACTCCGATTTTGCGTAAAATCAAAAGTGCATTAAGTGTGTTTTTAATATAAGGGTGATCACTTAACTATACTCCATTACCATGCATTTTTGTTTCAATTTATCTAAATTGAATTAAAATAATATGTACATAGTTCAGATAAAACAAATTCATAGTAGGATTGTTGGGTTTAAGCTTCTTAGAACTTAAAAGATGGTGAATGGGAAATGGAGGGAAAAATAAAATTTTGATTTTCCCTCCTTTGTCCCATATTTAAGAAGGAAAAAACTTTTGATAGGTATATATACAATTGTTCTTCTTCTAGCTCTTAAAGAGTTAAGAAGAAGACAAGCCTCGCGCTGTCGTCGTCAAGTTTGGATTTGGATTTGGTCAAATGATCGATTGATTGATTAACTTTTTGGACCAAATTTATTTGTTAATATTAAGATTAACGTAATATTATTTAATCCAAATTAGCGGTTCTTTTTCCTCTACGTTTTGATTTCCCGTTTTGTTTTGCGTAAATAGCCATTTACGTAATGGCCGTTTTACGTGAACAATTATAATAGACATTCTGAAGAGTTGCACCTCATCGTTTAAACTCAACATGTTGGCTATAACTAGCAGACTATTCCCTCAGATTTTTCTTAAGAAAAATTCTGATTTCTCCTTCTTCTTTCTGCATTATTTTAACAAAAAAGAAAGCAGTAAGTGTGATGTACTATTGTTATTTGCGTTCGTTGTCATTGGGGTTTGAAGTACCGCCACATCAGTGAGGTTATCCGTTCTATCCTAGGAGGAAATAATCCTAAACCTCGGGTACTAGGAGTGAATTAAGTTCCTTAAGGAAACACTGTGAATTCAGTGGGCTCGGATTCATTCCGTTCTTCTGCATTTCTGATTTTACATTATTTCAATTTTTTTAATATATTTTCGAATACAGAATACTAACAAGCTTAGGAACTTAAATTATTTTTTCTGTATTCATCTTATACTCTCTTTGGAGACTAAAATCTTTGGATTTTCTACTCTTTGGTTGATATTACGAGATTAAAATCTTTGTGATTTTCTACTCATTATGTTTTCAGTTTGAAGAAATAAAATCTTCACCGTGATATTTAATCTGTTTCTGTTAAATTTATTCGGTTTGAAGATTTTAAATACTTCATCGTTAATTAATTTTGTATCTGTTTTATTGTTAACAAAAATGACAGAAACAGTAACCCTCGTGGTTAGTTCTACGAGAAATGTTGCTACTTCTAGTCGTTCTGTGCCACCACCGACTTAGGCGGAAAAGCCCGAAAAAAATTTCGGGATTGATTTCAAACGTTGGCAACAATAGATGTTCTTCTAATTGACTACTTTGAGTCTACAGAAGTTCATCAAGGAGGACGTTCTGGTTCTGCTGGAATCAACTCCTGATAATGAATGTTTTATTGTGACTGGGGCATGGAAGCACTCAGATCTCTTGTGTAAGAATTACATTCTTAGCGGACTGGAGGATGATCTTTATAACGTATATAGTAATGAAGAAACTTCTAAAGAACTATGGGATGCGTTGGAAAAGAAGTATAAAACCGAGGATGCCGGTTTGAAGAAGTTTGTTGCAGCCAAAATTTTGAACCAGGAGATGGTAGACAGCAAGCCTGTCATAACCAAATTCAAGAGCTGCAAGTTATAATCCATGATCTCCTTGCTGAAGGTATAATCCGAATTAATTCTTCTGTTGAAAGTATTAATTTAGTTATTAATTACGAATTTTTCGCTGAAGGTTTGGTCATCAATGAGGCATTTCAAGTTGCAGCAATGATTGAGAAGTTATCTCCTATATGGAGGGACTTTAAGAACTACTTGAAATATAAGCGCAAGGTGATGAAACTCGAAGATCTCATCGTTCGATTGAGGATTGAAAAGGACAATAAGGTTGCATAAAAAAAGACATGTGGGAACTCAATAATTATGGGAGCAAATATTGTTGAGGCTGCTCCAACTAATCCGAAAAAGAGGAAGAATTCTTCTAGACTGAACAATTATCCCAACAAAAAGAAATTCAAGGGAAACTGCAATAACTGTGGAAAGGTTGGACACAAAGTTGAAGAATGTCGTGTTCCAAAGAAAGAGAAGAAAAAGGATCAAGCAAATATGGTTGAAACAAATGATGATATTGATGACTTGTGCGCTATGTTGTCTGAATGCAACTTAGTGGGAAATGCTAAGGAGTGGTGGATTGATTCTGGATCCACCCGCCATGTTTGTGCTGTTAGAGAAGCATTTGCTTCATATGCTCCCACTGGACCCGACGAGACCATTTTTGTGGGAAATTCTGCAACGGCCAAAATTGAAGGTTATGGAAAAATATTTCTGAAGATGACCTCTGGCAAGGTGGTGACTCTGAACAACCTTTGTCATGTTCCTAAAATAAGGAAGAACTTAGTTTCTATTTCACTTTTGGTCAAGAACGGGTTTAAGTGTATTTTTATTTCAGACAAAGTTGTAATAAGTAGGAACACGATGTACTTAGGAAAAGGTTACCTTACTGGGGGCCTTTTTAAGCTGAATATAATAGTTATTGACAATAATAAAATTTCATCTTCTTCTTACTTACTTGAATCAAATAATTTATGGCATATACGTTTGGGATATGTCAATTATAAAACCTTGCGAAAAATGATTAATTTGGAAGTATTGCCTAAGTTTGAATGTGACAAATCAAAATGTCAAATATGTGTGAAATCAAAGTATGTTAAACATCCTTATAAGTTAGCTGAAAGGAATTCAAATCCTTTAGACTTAACTCATACAGATATTTACGACATGAAGTCAATACCATCTCACGGTGGAAATAAGAATTGCATAACTTTTATTGATGATAGTACTCGATATTGATATATTTACTTACTTAATAGTAAAGATAAAGCAATAGATGCATTCAAGCAGTATAAAAATGACGTTGAAACGCAACTTAACAAGAAAATTAAAACGCTAAGAAGTAGTAGGGATGGTGGATATGAATCTCCTTTTGAAGAGTTATATTTAGAATATGGAATTATTCATCAAACAACGGCCCCTTACACGCCCAATTCAATGGATCGCAGAAAGAAAGAATCAATCATTAAAGGAAATGATGAACGCCCTGTTGATAAGTTCTGGTTTGCCACAATAACTTGTGGGGGAAAGTTATCCTTACAACTAACAGGATATTAAACCAAGTACCCCATAGCAAAATGCAGTCCATTCCATATGAAAAATGGAAAGGAAGGAAGCCCAACTTAAATTATTTTAAAGTGTGGGGGTCCTTGCAAAAAGTGCAAGTTCCTAAACCCAAAAGAGTAAAGATAGGACCGAAAATCGTTGATTGTGTTTTCATAGGATATGCAACAAATAGTAAAGCATATCGATTTCTGGTTCATAAATCAGAAAATCCCGACATTCATAATAATACAGTTATAGAATCAAATAATACTGAATTTTTTGAGAATATATATCCATATAAAAAGGAATGTAAGTCGATTGGTGAAGGATCTAAACGACTTCAGGAAGAAACAAAAGAAAGTACGTATAATCAGGAGGATTCAAGATGTAGTAAACGTCAAAGAACAGCTACTTTATTTGAACCAGACTTTGTGACTTTCTTATTGGAAAATGAGTCTCGAACATTTAAAGAAGCTATGACTTCTTCTGAATCATTATTTTGGAAATAGGCAGTCAATAGTGAAATAGAATCCATACTGAACAACCATACATGAGAATTGGTTGATCTTCCTCTCGGCAATAAACTATTGGGTTCTAAATGGATTTTTAAGAGGAAAATGAAATATGATGGTACTGTTGAAAAATATAAGGCAAGACTTGTGATCAAAGGATATAGACAACGAGAAGGTCTTGACTATTTTGATACATACCCTCTAGTTACAAGAATTACGTCCATACGAACGTTAGTAGAATTAGTTGCAGTATATGCTCTTGGAATTTATCAAATGGACGTTAAAATGACCTACTTAAAAAGAGATTTGGAGGAAGAAATTTACATGGAACAACCTGAAGGGTTTGTGGTTCCAGGTAAAGAAAAGAAGGTATGTAGACTTGTTAAGTCGCTTTACGGACTAAAACAAGCACCCAAACAATGGCATACGAAATTTGACCAAACAATGTTGTCAAATGGTTTTAAGATAAATGAATGTGATAAATGTATATACATTAAAAATGTTACAAATCACATATTCATTGTTTGCTTATATGTGGATGATATGTTGATAATGAGTAATGACATTGCCAACATAAATGTGACTAAGCGTATGCTAACTAGCAAGTTTGATATGAAAGATTTGGGAGTTGCTGATTTAATTTTAGGTATTAAGATCCATAAGACTCCTCAAGGTATGGCATTGTCGCCGTCTCATTACATTAAAACATTACTTGAAAAATTCAAGTACTTAGATTTTAATATTGCAAAGATTCCAATTGACGTGAATCTTGAACTTGCAAAGAACAAAGGCTAAAGCATATCACAATTAGATTATGCTCGTGTGTTGGGATGTTTAATGTATATCATGAATTGTACTCAACCAGATATACCTTGTACTATAAGTAAACCGAGTCGATACACGAGTAATCCAGGTCAATCTCATTGGATCGGGATGAAACGAGTTTTTGGATATTTAAAACATACCCAAGACTTTGATTTGCACTACAATAATTATTCTGCAGTGATTGAGGGATACTGTAATGCAAATTGGATCACCGGTTCAACTGATTCTAAGTCCACAAATGGATATGTATTCACTATTGGTGGAGGAGCGGTATCTTAGAAGTCATCCAAACAAACGTGTATTTTCCGCTCAATAATGGAGGCTAAATTTATAGCCTTAGATAAAGCCGGTGAAGAAGCTGAATGCCTCCAAAATTTCTTGGAATATATTCCATTTTGGCCCAAACCGTTGGTACCAATATGCATACATTGCAATAGTCAAGCGGCAATTGGAAGGGTTGGGAGCGTTATGTATAACGGTAAATCTCGTCATATACGACGAAGACATAAAACTGTTAAGCAACTACTCTCTAGGGCGATCATCACAATAGACTACATAAAGTCAAGCGTCAATATGACGGATCCACATATAAAAGGCCTAACAAGAGAGGTAGTTGAAAGATCATCGAGGGGAATGGGACTATGGCCGAAGACAAATCATTGTGGCGGTAACTCTACCTAGAAGACTGGAGATCCCAAGATCTAGGTTCAAGGAGATCAAACAAAGTCATTAATGACAGTTCAACATTGTCAACCAATTGTTTTATTTGGGTCCATTCTCATGATGATATAATGTTCAGTACCAAGGATAAAGGATTAATGTTTTTTAATGATTTCTAAATTTGATACGGGGTATATAAAAAAAAGTGTATCTACGGGATGACACGTTTAGGAAGGAATCACCTATGTAAGTGAGAGGTGTTAGCCGCTTCAAGGAGAATTTTGCAAGGCCAGTTCTCTACGCACTTATGAAACCAAGTGATGTTCATGGCTGAAACGAACACAACAATAAGAACCAAAAATTGTTAAGGGTTGGATGTGTGACTTATGGTTGTCTAGGTATACACCAAAGTTCGACGGTTCAAAGATATCAAATCTACCGTTTGATCAAGTATATCTGACATAAGTTCACTACGGTAAGTTCAAAGGGAAACCTACTTATCCAGATGCAATTAATCCTTTCTTGTAAATCACACAGTTTTTCATGCATATTTCCGTGATATAGCCATTCCTCAGGGATTGTTGGGTTTAAGCTTCTTAAAGCTTAAAAGAGGGTGAATGGGAAATGGAAGGGAAAATAAAATTTTGATTTTCTCTCCTTGACAAAGGGACATTGTCCTATATTGGAGGAGGAAAAGACTTTTGATTGGTATATATACAATTGCTCTTCTTCTAGCTCTTAAAGAGTTAAGAAAAAGGCAAGCCTCACGCTGTCGCCGCCGCCGTCGTCGTCGCTCGCTCGGCTCGGCTTCGACTTCGGCTTCGGATTCATTACTTTTTGGACCAAATTTATTTGTTAATATTAAGATTAACGTAATATTATTTTAATCCAAATTAGCCGTTCTTTTTCCTCCGCATTTTGGTTTCCCATTTTTTTTGCATAAATAGCCATTTATGTAATAGCGCACTACAACAAAAAGGGGATTTAGCGGAAATACAAAACGGCTTTAGCGGCAATAAAAATAGCCACTATATGTTTTACCGGCTATTAGTGTTTTGCTGCTAAAGCCGGGGTCGGCAAAGCCTTTAGCGGCTGTTCTCACAAAAGCTAGTAAAAGGTATGGTTTATTGCCGCTAAATATTATTATCTTTACCGGCAATTATTTGCGGAAATTACAATGGCTACTAAATCCAATCCAAAACGGCTAATTATACTTCTTTAGCATCCATTATTATAGCCTCTATATTCAAAATAAGTGCCGCTAAAAGTTCAGATCTTTAACAGCAATTATTTTGTGACAATTAAAATGGCCATAGTATCTCTTCTGAAAACATCTTAGTTTGTCCTTTTAGCGTCTATTTTAATGGCTAGTATGTTTAACTAAATTGCAGCTAAAAGTCAATATCTTTAACGGCAATTGTTTTCCAGAAATTATAGCGGTTGAAATATCCCTTGTGAAAATACCTTAATTTTCCCTTTTATCGTCCATTTTTTAGTTGATATACCCAACTAAATTAGCGCTAAAAGTCACAAGCGGTAATAACATTATTTAGCCACAATTAACAATAGTTACTACATTCATCCAAAATATGACCCAAATAATAAAATATATTAATATTAATTAAAAAAATATAATATATCTCATTAAATCTTAACAAACAAAAGGAAGTACTAATAAAAAATATTAATGTCATAATAACTTAAAACATAAACTTATATTATTTGGACTAAATAGCTAATGTCATTATATAACTAATCTACACGAATGATGGTCTTCAAATGATTTCCGTAACTTTTCATCAATTTGAAATCTTTTACCCGCTAAATTATCGAACATCAGACTGTATAACCTGAAAACCTAATTTTTGACCATACTTGGGATTTTTCAACGCTTTTTAGAATGTAAATAATTTTAAGTTTAATCTACATATTTTAACCTTTATTTCATTTTTAGTAGGTTTTATTTAAGAAAATTAAAAATCACAAAAAAATTATATGTTCTTGATTTTAAAATATTTAGCTAGTATTTTTATTTTACACTCTTAAAATAAAAAAGATATATTAATTAAAGCAAGAGCCAATGAGTCATTTTCATGTGGCAAGATTATTCCTTATATTTTGTAACAAACTCACATGCTCTCTCTCAAAACTCACATGCCCATACACACTCTTTTTTCTTGGCCACCAATTAATCCCTATACTTACACCTATATATCTTCCACACACAACACACAAAGGGAGAGACCTAATCCCCAAAAAGAAGACGGCTAATAGTGCCTCCCCCTTCAGGTCTTCTCTATCTTCTTTCTCTCAAAATTAAAAAGACATACTCACACACGCACAGACAGAAACAGAGAAAAGAACGGAATTCTTCCAAGAGCCGCCCAAGTCCTTTTCCCTATCTCTCCAGCTCTCGCCCTTTCCATGGTTGCCGCTGCCGGAGGTGATGACCGACGACATCCATGATTGTTGTTGCTGTACCTAGCTGTTGCTTTTGTCCTTTTTCCCCCTCTATTGTGATGCACAAGTAAGAAAAACTGAAAAAGAGAATAACTAGGCTACGGCTACAAATGAAAAGCAAAACAGAAAATTAGGGCAAAATTGAAAAATAGGATTTTGATTGATAATCATTCAGATGAGTACAAGCACCTATATAATCCCTACTACTCACTACAAGACAAAAGAATATAACTAATTCTGACAGGGACCTAAAGTGCCCCAAAAGTGACATCTTCTGGACTAAAGTGTAACTATATAAACTTATAACTTAAACTATTGAGGGACTAAAGTGTATAAATTATAAAATTATATCCTAACCCACTTAACTAATTATAACGGCTACGTATGACTTATTCAGCTCTAAGTACAACCTCCGCAAGCTATCGTCATTTCTTCTTGCATCAGTTCCCCCGTTGAGAAATTCCTTGTCCTCAAGGAAGAAACTTTGGAAAGCGAATCTTGAGAGCTTGGTAATCTTCCCAGGTTGCAAGATCAACCGGCAACTTCTCCAATTGGACGAGTACTTGAGCCACTGCTTTGTTTTCTTTTTGAATCAAACGCCTGTCCAAAATTTTCTAAGGTTGAGGGCAGTAAGGACTTGCTAATTCCAGCACTACTGGGTGAGTTATAGTCTTTGGCAGCTCATGACATCGTTTCAATTGAGAAACATAAAAGGTGGGATGTATCAACAGTTGAGGAGGGAGTGAGAGTTTATAGGTAACCTGTCCCACCTTCTGCAACACTTGAAAAGGTCCATAATATTTAGCTGATAATTTGGTAAAATGAGACCCCAACATAGTGACTTGCCTATAAAAAGGCTATATCTTCAAATATACCCAATCTCCTTCTTGAAACTGCCTCTGACCTGTGCTTATTTGCCTGTTCCACCATCCTTTGTTGAGCCCTTTGTAGATGATACTTGAGCAGCTGCAATTTGAATTCCCTTGTGAGTAAACTCCTGTCAACCTCTTGGGATTCTGAGTCACCAGCTACATAAAGAAGATGTAAAGGTGGTGGTTGTCTATAGAGAGCTTCGTAAGGGGTGCATTGTATTGATGAATGAAAGGTGGTATTGTACTACCACTCTGCTGCTGCCAAATACTGGTACCAATCAGCTTGTGAGTATGAACAAAAACATCTCAAGTAGGTTTCTAGGCACCTGTTCACCACCTCTGTTTGCCCATCTGTTTGAGGGTGATAGGCTGTTGAAGTGTTCAAAGTCACTCCCATCATGGACAATAGTTCTTGCCAAAATTTGCTTGTAAAGACTGGGTCTCGATCACTCACAATGTCTTCAGGTATCCCATGTAGCTTGTAGATGTTATCCATAAACAGTCTTGCTATATCAGTGGCAGAATAAGAGTGAGACAATCCTACGAAGTGTGCATACTTAGTGAGCCTATCGACCACTACCCAAATCACTGATTTCCCTTTGGACTTTGGTATACCTTCTATGAAATCCATACTTATGATACACCATGCGGCTACAGGTATTTTAAATAGCTGCAGTAACCCAGGGTATGGTGCATTGTCATATTTGTGCCTTTGGCATATGTCATAGCCCTTGATCAACTCTTGTACCTCTTCTCTCATTCCCTTCCAATAGAAAAGTGCAGCTATTTTTCTATAAGTGTTATCAGCTCCAGAATATCCCCCTACTGGTGTGCTATGCCAGAGTTGCAAGATCTCTTTTCTGAGTTCAGTGTTAGAGCCCACTACCAACCTACCATTTTTCCTTAATTGTCCATGTACAAATGCATAGCCCTTATTATTAGTTCCTTTCCCCTTTAAAGATTGAATCAACTCCTTCAGAGTAGTGTCTTCTTCCCAGCTATTCTTGATCATAACTAGTAGCTCAGATTTAACATTTGTGAGAGTCATGACTGTTAGTTCCACTGATGGGAGTCTGGACAAGGCATCAGCTGCCTTATTTTCTTTTCCTTTCTTGTATTCTATCTCAAAATCGAATTGCATCAGTTTTGTTATCCACTTGAGTTGATTCCCTGTATGTAATTTCTCCTCTGATAGGAACTTGAGTGCCTTTTGATCGGTCTTGACAATAAAAGGTCTAATGATCAAGTATTGAGACCATTTACTAATAGCCATTACTAATGCTAGTAATTCCTTATCATAAATGGATAGTGACAAATGTTTCTTAGACATACCCTTACTCAAATATGCAATGGGTTGCTTCTCTTGCATGAGTAATGTCCCAATTCCTGCATCACAAGCATCAGTTTCTACTACAAAGGTAGATGAAAAGTCTGGTAAGGCTAGAACTGGGGCTGTGATTAAGGCTTCCTTCAAATATTCAAATGAAACTTTAGCTTCCTCAGACCATCTGAACCCATCCTTCCTCAGTAGGTCAGTTAAGGATTTGCTAATGATGCCATATCCTTGAGTGAACCTTCTATAATATCCTGCTAGGCCTAGGAAGCCCCTCAAGTGTGACACAGTCTTTGGCTCTGGCCAAAATTGCACAGCTTCAATCTTCTTTGGATCAGTTGAGACACCATCAGCTGAGATATAGTGTCCTAAGTATTCCACTCTCCTAGCTACAAACACACACTTGCTTCTTTTTGCTAGTAGCTGGTGTTGAACTAGTAGATCAAAGGTAATTTTCAAATGCACCATATGGTCAACCAAGCTCTTACTGTAAATCAGGATATCATCAAAGAAGACAAGGATGAACTTCCTGAGATACCTTTGAAAAATATGGTTCATTAGTCCTTGGAAACTAAAGGGAGCATTAGTTAGCCCAAAAGGCATTACTAAGTACTCATAATGTCCAGAATGAGTTTTAAAAGCAGACTTGGCTATGTCTGCAGGAGCCATTCTTATCTAATGATACCCTACTCTTAAATCTATTTTGGAATAGATTTGTGATCCCCTTAACTCATCCAGTAATTCTTCAATAATGGGAATAGGGAACTTATCTTTGATTGTTTGTTTGTTCAAGGCCCTGTAGTCTACACATAACCTCCATGACCCATCCTTTTTCCCTACCAAAACCACAGGAGAAACATAGGGGCTTGACTGTGTTGAATGACTCCTTGCTTCAATATTTCCTAAATCAGCTTCTCAATAACATCCTTTTGTATAGGAGAATATCTATAAGGTTTGGCATTTACAGTGCCCTTCCTTCTAACAAAGGAATGTGATGATCAAAGACACCCCTAGAAGGGGGTAGTTGTGTTAGTTCCCCAAAGATCTTGCTATATTCTGTCAGCACTACCTTAATCTCAGTAGGTTCCTCTGCAGCTTGACTCCCATTGTTTGGATTTTCAGCATCTTCTCTCCCCTTCACTCTCACCATAAAGAATTGAGAGTCCTGTCTTGTTAGCTTCTCTAATATTTTTGCTTGCACAACCTTGAAACTTGGTTGTATACCTTGGAGCCTCAGTAGTTTCCCTTGATACTCATATTCCATTACCAACTTCCTGAAATTGAATTTAGCATCTTCCAATGGATATAGCCATTGTATGCCTAACACCAAATCACATTTGCCAATAGGAAATACTAGAAAATCATCCTGGAAAATTACTCCTTGCATCAACCATCTAAACCCTTTGCACATCTGCTCAGTGGGAATCTTCCTTCCATCATCCTAACCTCCTTGTTATGTCCTCATCTATGAAATTGTGAGTGGAGCCACAATCTATAAAGCCCTCAATATGTTTTTGTTCACTGAATCCTCTGAGTCTTAATGTTTTGTAGCCCAAGGTTCCATTCAAGGCCTAAAGAGATATGGCACAATTCTCCAAAGGCTCTTCCAATACTTCTTCAGGTTCTCCTGCAACAACTTCCCTGTCTTCTTCTGTTTCCACACCTTCTTATTGGTCATCTAGCACTTCTAATTCCATGGAATACAAGTGTCTTTTTGCCTGCATTTATGACCAGGGGTGAATTTCTCATCACAAAAGAAGCAGATTCCTTGAGCTCTTTTCTCATCCATCTCCGCAGGTGTTAACCTTCTCCTCTTGTTCTCAAACTTGGCAACTGGTGGTCTTTTGAAAGTGCTATTGTTAGGTTTCTGTGTAGAGCTGGACTGGTGTCCCATTGAGTTCCTGATCATAGAAGGCCATGTTGATGTACCCTTCATGGTTCGACTTTGTGCAGCAAAACTTGCTTCCTGCAGCCTAGCTAAGTAATAGGCTTGTGGCAAGGTGCCAGGATTGCCTATTCTTACTGCATTACTGATCTCAAGCTTGAGATTGTTCAAGAATATACTGATTGCATGTTCCACAGATAAATTAAGCCTGGTCATCACACTATTGCAGACTTTCTGGTATTCCTTGACAGAACTGGTGTGTTTAACATTCATTAGCTCTGTCATTGGGTCAGAATACTCAGCTCCAAAGCTATCACAAAGGGCCCATAGGTATTCATCCCATGTAGGTAATAGCATCTGCCCTCTACTCCTCATATACCCAAGGTGCCATTGTAATGCATCACCTTTAAAGTGAAGTGACACCAGTTTCATCTTCTGCTGAATGGAGACTTCTTCATCAACAAAAACATGTTCTACCTTATACAACCATATTCTTAAATCTACTCTATTAAATTTAGGAAACTCAACTTTCGTGTATTTGGTATAAGGCAGATTTGGTAAAGGAACATTGTGGTTTGTCTGAGGTGCTTGGTGATGAGTGGTTGTGGGATGTAGCTGATAATGGATAGGGGTAGGTACATAAGGGACTTGGTGATATAGTGGAGGTGGTACATGGGTGTTTTGATGGTTGTAAGAAGGTGGAAAGGGAGTGTGCGAGTGATAAGGATTATAAGCAAGGTTCATGCCTATCATTGTTCCCTGGTTACAAGGTGGTATAGGAGCGCCAAGTCTCACATGTAACTGGGGAATATAAGGAATAGGTTGTTGAGGTAGGTTAGATCTGAAATGTGGAGACTACAGGCTTCCAATGTTCTGGTTTTAGTGTTGGTGAGATGGTGGTGTTAATATTGATCTGTTGACAGGGTTAGGTATTTGGGAGCTGGGATTTAAGGATGTTTGGCTGTTTGAAGCTGTCACTGCTGAGCTCGAGCCAGCATGAGTGACCTGGGAATGAGAAGAACCCAAAGCCTGGGTGTTAGCAGCAATAATAGCAGGAATGGAAGGTACTCCACCATGGTTGCCTACTGTTATGAGAGTCACCAGATTTGCTAGCTCGAAGGGTTTATCATTGGGTGAATATAGCTCACCTCCACTGTACGTTAGTTCCTTATCTCTTTCTGGTCTTTTTCCCCAAGCACAACTTTATTCAACACTTCCCGTAGCTCGTTTAAAGCTTCATCTTGAGTTCTGCAGCTTTGTTCATGGTTTATCTCCAGTTGCTCTTGTCTAGCAATAAAGTTTGACATGTCTAGTGATATTTTCTATAATATGTTCGTCACCTCTTTCATCTCCGACGTCATGATCTCCACAGATCCAAGGTCTGCTCTGATACCACTGATGCACAAGCAAGAAAAACTGGAAAAGAGAACAACTAGGCCACGACTACAAATGAAAAGCAAGACAGAAAATTAGGACAAAATTAAAAAATGGGGTTTTGATTAATAATTATTCATATGAGTACAAGCACTTATATAATCCCCACTACTCACTACAAGACACGAGAATATAACTAATTCTGACAGGGACCTAAAGTGCCCCAACAATGATATCTTTTGGATTAAAGTGTAACTATATAAACTTGTAACTTAAACTATTGAGGGACTAAAGTGTATAACTTATAAAATTATATCCTAAGCCACTTAACCAATTATAACGGCTACGTATGACTCATTCAGCTCTAAGTACAACCTCCGCAAGCTATCGTCATTTCTTCTTGCATCATATTGTCACTATTTCGCCGGAGTCGCACCATCGACGTTAAACGAGCAGAAAACCGGTGATAGTCATCGAAACTGGTTTGTTTCAACTGTTTTTTTTATTTTTTAGCTGAAATATGTTTTTGCCGAGTTGTATCGAAATGGGGCGTTGAAGTCGTTTGAGATCGTAGTCTGAGGTTTTCGGGCAGATTTGCGGTTTCGTCAAGGTCGTCGGTAAAGTTTCTGATCGAGAGACGTCCAGCTATTAAGCATTTGTAATTTCAACTCAGTTCATTTATACCAAAGGTCAAATTCTCGTCCCTTTCTTCCTTCTTTTCTTTATAAAGATCTCTTTTCTAATTGATGAGATTCTTGGTATTGTTGGTTGCATACTGATTTGCTTGATGCGTTGTTTGGATGCTAATATTATAGTGGTTATTTTATTTCTCTGTTGTAATGTTTCTTTAGATAGTGATGTTTGGATTTTAGTTATTAATTTTGAGCTTCTAATCTAATAAGATAGAATTGAATATGCTTTTATTTATTTGTTTTATTTTATTTTGATTGAAAAGGACTTTATAGGTTCTAATTGAGAAGTTTTAGTTTAGCAACTTGTTAATGGATTGCACTGAGGAATATGGAAAATAGACCATCTGAATTCTTGGTTAATAGCTACAAAATGACTTTTAGCCTGTTAATGACTTGTAATATAGATAACTTTATCAAGTATAATAGCTACTACGTAATACACTTCTCCCACAATAATTTCATAGCTTTGGCCTCGCAATAATTTTAAAAGTTTAGGAAGAATAATGAACAACGTTAGAGTGCTTTAGGTGTGCTTTTAATTGAATTATCGTGATTATGTATACGTTCGCGTGATATAATTATGATTCCCAAAATAAATCAAGGTACGCGTTCTCGCGATTTTGACCAAACAATCTTAGCAAATAATTAAGTGTTATGGATTGTGTTCACGTACGCGTGACACGATTTTGACACCCGAACAAAATAGGTACACGTATGCGTGATTCATTTCGAGATAATTCTATAACACCATAATCAAGTAATTAAAAGCGGTAAAAGGTAAAATGTACATAGGTTCTAAAATATGTAATTAAATAATTTAATTAAGCCAGGTATGATTAAAGCGACCGTGCTAAAACCACAGAATCCGAGAATGCCTAACACCTTATCCCGGGTTAACAGAATTCCTTACCCGTTCTTCTGTGTTTGCAGACCAAAAATNTTGTCACTATTTCGCCGGAGTCGCACCATCGACGTTAAACGAGCAGAAAACCGGTGATAGTCATCGAAACTGGTTTGTTTCAACTGTTTTTTTTATTTTTTAGCTGAAATATGTTTTTGCCGAGTTGTATCGAAATGGGGCGTTGAAGTCGTTTGAGATCGTAGTCTGAGGTTTTCGGGCAGATTTGCGGTTTCGTCAAGGTCGTCGGTAAAGTTTCTGATCGAGAGACGTCCAGCTATTAAGCATTTGTAATTTCAACTCAGTTCATTTATACCAAAGGTCAAATTCTCGTCCCTTTCTTCCTTCTTTTCTTTATAAAGATCTCTTTTCTAATTGATGAGATTCTTGGTATTGTGGTTGCATACTGATTTGCTTGATACGTTATTTGGATGTTAATGTTATTGTGGTTATTTTATTTCTTTGTTGTAATGTTTCGTTAGATAGTGATGTTTGGATTTTAGTCATTAATTTTGAGCTTCTAATCTAATAAGATAGAATTGAATATGCTTGTCTTTATTTATTTTATTTTATTTTGATTCAAAAGGACTTTGCAGGTTCTAATTAAGAAGTTTTAGTTTAGCAACTTGTTAATGGATTGCACTGAGGAATATGGCAAATAGACCATCTGAATTCTTGGTTAATAGCTACAAAATGACTTTTAGCCTGTTAATGACTTGTAATATAGATAACTTTATCAAGTATAATAGCTACTACTTAATACACTTATCCCACAATAATCTCATAGCTTTGGCCTCGCAATAATTTCAAAAGTTCAGGAAGAATAATGAACAACGTTAGAGTGCTTTAGGTGCGCTTTTAATTGAATTATCGTGATTATGTATATGTTCGCGTGACATAATTATGATTTCCAAAATAAATCAAGGTACGCGTTCGCGCGACTTTGATCAAACAATCTTAGCAAATAATTAAGTGTTATGGATTGTGTACACGTACGCGTGACACGATTTTGACGCCCGAACAAAATGGGTACACGTACGTGTGATTCATTTTGAGATAATTCTATAACGCCATAATCAAGTAATTAAAAGCGGTAAAAGGTAAAATGTACATAGGTTCTAAAATGAGTAATCAAACAAATAACTAAGCCATGTATGATTAAAGCGACCGTGCTAAACCACTGAATCCGGGAATGCCTAACACCTTCTCTCGGGTTAACAGAATTCTTTACCCGGTCTTCTGATTTCGCAGACTTTAAAACATAGTCAATTTTCCTCGATTTGGGATTTAAAATAAACCGGTGACTTGGGACACCATAAATTATCTCAAGTGGCGACTCTGAAATTAAAATAAATAATCTCATTTCGATTAATGTCACTTTAATTAGAAAACTCTCATATCTCCTCGGGAAAAAGGATGTGTGACAATGGTGTCAAAGGATAAAATATAATATGAAAAAATATCTTGAAGATTCCATCACTATTAGATTCTTTGTCAGCCAACTCCTTAACCTAACATCTATAAGCTGTTGCAAGACTCTTCATCTAATGGTCTAGAAATCCTTACGTATTTTATAAGTTAATATGTAAACTGTTGCACGTGTAAGCTCTATTCCATCTATAGCCTAATAAAGCTTAATTGATGTCAAATATCAGGCATGACAAAAAACAATGGTAGAATCTTATAGTATACAATTTATACATGAATACCTTTTTATTCATAAAGGTTGCTATGCTTTTGAATCTTCCAATGTGAGGCATCTTTTGCTTAGCACTATTGATTCTATTTGCTTGACTACAGTTCTGTCACTACAACAGAAAACAATTACTCACTAACAATACTTAAACATATAACGTGCAGTAAAATTTAAGTTCTTAAAGTCTAACAATAGAAAGAAGGCCAAATGTTAGTCCAAATAGAAAGATATTGTATACAATAGACGCAAGTAGCTTGAAATCGAAAAGGGTGAAATCAGGGACTAATATACCTTTTCAGTTCGAGTTAAGACAAATGAATGGTCTTGTTCAGGGAAACTGAGTGATTGACAACGAATAAGAGTCCGAATGAGAGGAGTGATCAAAAATTCTAAAATGCCACAGTAGAAAGTACTAGTATTACAGCTAGCATAAGTATTTCTTCATTGTACTTTAAAAGCAAGTAAAATTAAGAAGGAACTCTACCTCTTTTTTCATAATTGACATTGCAAACAAGAGAAAATTCCAGTTTAAAATTCTAAATACATCCACCCACGATAGGTCAAGGGCCCAATCTGTTGTAATCATCCTACCATATGTTCAATCAAAGAGTAGAGGTGATCAATAACATTACAATGATATTAAAAGTAAAACATAAACTAATGCCCTAGACAATCCCTGCAATCTCAGATTAATAGTGCTGCCATCGGCTCTGAACCAAAATATTAAATACAATAGGGACATAATCCTAACCAAAAATATAATGTACCAGAAAAAATGTCGCTGTAGAAATTCACGCACCACTATTGTATAGATAAATTTAAAAATATACTTTCTTAATCATCAAGTAAGCTACCTCTTTATGACTTCAATTATTTTCCTAAGGGGAATTACTCCAACCCTAGATATAAAAAAAATCAGCTTAACTGTGAGTCTGTGAGGGAAAATAATTAAGTTAGAAAACAATTATTTATGTCTTTCTTGATAGTTTCTATAAGCTAGAGATTATTTGAACTAGAAAGAATTGATAAGATGCATCCATGAACGTAGGTTCAGCACATTGCCAATCAGCAGATTGATGAAAGACTAGAGTGGACTTAATACAAAATCTAATAGTGCTGCCGCTGATAACATAGCATATATAAGAAAGATAATAATCTAGATAGAATCTATAAACAAAAATCATAGAGATTTTAAATGACATGCCTTTTCTTTTGTGCAGAAATAATAAAACCTTCCCTTATAAAAACAAAATATAAATGTACAGATACATAAAAGTTCAAAGAATTGAGGAATTACAAATTTACAATCTCAACCTGCAGATTGTTTATCAAAGAAAACTATATGTGATGCAACCAACTCTTAGGCACATCATCAGAGCCTAAAGATACCTACTCTTAATGTAACCAACTCCAAGGCACATCATCCAACATTTTATAGTGCTTCTGTTTCTTTCATCCAAAATCACTTATTTTCTCTTAAGAGTTCTTTTCATTCAGTTTTACCAATCTTAAAGAAGATTCTGTCATGTTTAAATTTTAACATCGCTCAATAATTTTTGTTCTCAAGTAAATCATTAGTCTAATTTAGAGTGCCCTAGTGAACATGATGTGAGCTAGATTAAAGGGAGTGTAAGGATGCATGCAAGAGTAGTACATACAGTTGAGAGAGGAGTACTGATCGGGTCCAAGCCTGTACTACTATTGAGTAGCGAGGATGGTCGATGCAGTTTTACCCAACAAGGCCGGGATCGAATCCACAGGGAGTTAATTGATTTGAAATTAGGTTTATATCTAAGTCTAAATACGTGTTTTGTTCCTAATTACGCTTTCACACATTTTGGTATTTATTATACTTCTAATTCTATTCTATTGTATCCAATGATTAAATCTAAGTACAATATTTTTTATGTTGGTTTTCAAGTGTTTAAAAGGACTAGGGTAATGACTTCCACCTGGGTGGACATCTAACGGGTAGTAAGAATCTAGGGAAAGCTTGATTAATTTGGGGTCGTGATATAGCTATCTCACCCAAGTATTCACTCTATACCTCTCGATAGTTTGAGTGATTTTGCCCATTTTGGCTTTCTCAAGTCTAAATGGGTATTCATGCAAGTCACGTGATATTAGCTCAAGTCGGGTATTACTATCTCTAGGTTTAATCCTTTAATTGGGGCTATCAATTTCTTGAGTTCACCCCAATTCCTTGTTAGCCTAATTTTCCTAGACTTGGTCCCTTTTTCTCAAGAAGAGACTAAGTCATAAAGGCATGAATCAATGTTTGCAACCACTAATTTTACAATTCTAGCAAGAACTAGGCTAAATATCACTAATCCATAAATATTCAAGCCCTAAAATTTAGTACCCATTAAATACTCACCCTAGGGTTGGGTCACAACCCTAGCTATGGGTCTAGCTAGTCATAGAAATAGCAGAAATCAAAGATGAAAAGAAGATAAAATTCATAATACTAAATTAAAAGATGAAAATCTAATATTAAAAGGTGAATCTAATATAAAATTGCCCAAAAGGGAAGTTCCAGCCGTCTCAAGTGCTCAGCAAAATACACAACATAACCTAGAAATGAAAAAAACTTCTATTTATACTAAGCTAAAATTTTCGGACAAAAATACCCCTACGGAGGTTACGCGGCCGCGTAATGCTGACCACGGCCGTACTCCTGCTTTAGCGGCCGCGTAATTCTGATCGCGGTCCGTATTCTTCACTTATGGAACTGGGTTTCACGGACCGCATAATTTCCATCGCGGCCGCGTTGGAGACTTCTGCGGCCGCATAGTCTTGACGCAGAGCGCACTTCTTGTTTTTGCTTAAAATGTAAGCTCTCTGAAATTCAGCAACCGCAGTCCGCGTAATTCCAATCGTGGCCGCGCAAGGACTTTCGCGGTCGCACATTCTTTACGCGGTCCGCGTTCATGTTTTATCCCAAAAATCCATCTCTCTAAATCTTCCTTTTGCGGACCTCGAAGTAGTGCTCGCGATCGCGTTGTAGCTTTCGCGGCCGCACAATATTTGTGCGGTCCGCGTTTCACATCTTTTGGCCCAGTCTTGGTTTTTGTTCAAGTTTTTGACTCATTTATGAGTTGATTATGATTCCTTTGGCTCATTTTGAACAATCCCTACAAGCAATCATATTACATTAGTTTCTGGGAATACCTTCACGCATTTTTGGCCCTAAACACAAGTAAAAGAGAGCAAATAACACGTTAAAATCCCTACTTATTAACTCCCCTAAACTTAAGCTTTTGCTTTCCTCGAGCAAATAGGGTAATTCTCACCTCTACAAGAAAAAGAAAAGAATATTTCAGCTGGCCTAAGGTGACTCCATCAAGTATCAATTGGGACTAACAATTACCCTCAACACAAATGAATTATCAACAATATCACGTTACGACCTTTTGAGTACTATAGTGCTAATGTGACATTGGAGCATCAAGAGTTGACTCAATTCATCAAGGAAGCCCGCTCTATCACATAGGCCATTGTGGTTCCCAAACTCCTCCTCTACTCTCCATGAGAAAATCTCACTTTTTCGGAATGTACCACTCAAAATAAGGATTGTGAAGAAGTGCGCTCATCACTCTCAAAAGAATTCCACAAGTCCGCTCTAAGTACCACAAACTTGCCCCTTATGTAAATCACCACTAATGTAAGCTCACTCAACCTGAAATCATATAGGGCTTTAACAGGATGTAATGAAGGCTTTTGGATCAAGGTAGGCCTTTATCGAACTATGATGGTTTCATCTTTCCTTAAGCGCTCCATTTTCTCATTTCGGCTCATACTTTCTTGACTCTTTGAGTCATTTTGTTCTTCCTTAGGGGAACTAGAGAGACATACCGTCACTCTTTCTTACTCATGACAATCATTTTTCTCCTTTTCCCATCATTACATGCCTTTCACCATTGCGTTCTTTGAATCCCTTCAACATTCACTTTCTTTTTGGACGACTTTCGTTTTTGGCTTTTCTTCATTTTCTTTACCTTTCTTTTTTAACAATTCTTTTTTCTTCTTTGACCCTTTTATCACTTTCAAATTCCTCGTCTCTCCCACAAACTTATGCTTTTTCCAATTGTTCATCATGAATGCTAAGGAAAGATTGGGTGCGAAGAGAGGGTCATTATAGAACGGATAAAGGCTTGTAATGTGGCTATTGAATGAAAAAGGCTTAGGCTCAAAGGAGTTGACTAGGGATATCATATTGGTAGGCTAGGGAAGCTTTCAAAGTTCTAATTGGACCAAGGAGAGCCTACAATCATTTCTCAAGTCGAGCTACACTTAGAATTTCGCCTAGACAAATATTCAGGGTAATTTCTAGACTTATTGGCATGGGACTTGGACTTGCAGTTCAATACTTCACCTCTCAAGCTGTTGGGTTGTTGAAGAGAGCAGAGTCGAGGGCCCACAACAACCATAGCTATTATTGGAAATCACAAATGGCTCAAGAAAACCACTCGATGAATGTTTTAGTCAACGCAAGAGTCTAAAGCTCACAACTAGAGCTAATCTTTGCCAATAACTATGAGGACGAAGGTAAATGTGTTAGTACCAAGTGAAGCCTGCTTGAAACACTTTTATTCATTATTACTACTATATACACCAAAACAAAAATAAAACGGATTTGATCCCTTACGAAGGTTGTCACGCCATCCATCATTGGGAAGAGCCACCCGGTTCACACAACATCTACCTTTGGAAAGAACCGTGGTATTAAGAAAACCAAAGTATTATAGTTAACACAAAATATAAAAAGAAGCTAAAAACTTAAAAAGAAGCTACTAGAGGAAATAAGAAGCTAAGCTATTAAGGAAAAATAACAAAAGAAGTTATGAAGTAAACTACGAAAAGTAAACTGAATATGTACAAAATGGAGTAAACGAATATATACATAATGGAAATGAATATATACACATCGAATGGTAAAATTATATACATACCAAAAGTGAAAATAACGGTAAATAAAGATAACGAAAAATAGTGTCATGGTTATTACATACCAAATATCATCACAAATCAAATCAAAATAGACCACCCCCCTCCCCCCCAAATAGAAAATAGCATTTTCCTCAATGCTAATATCAAAATAGGATCAGGGAAAGGTTAGAGAGTCAAGAGAACTCCCTATGTGGTCTCTGTCAACAGCAGGTCAGAAATATGAGTGAGGTCCTCAGACTGCATAGGATCATCAGCTCCCTCCGTGTCCTCTAACTGGATCTCCACATACTCTGACTGGGGGATCACGGGGTGCCTGAGCATCTGGATCATCTCCTCAGCAATATGTGTAGTGGCAGTCGGCTCCTCGGACTAGCCAGCTACTGCAACAGATGCCTCATGCACTGGTGTAGGTGTTGTTGGGGTTGTCTCCCCCATGAGCATGTCCAGTGGAATATCACCGGCAGAAGCAATCTTCTGAACCTCTTTGCTCAACTTCTCCACCGAATCCTTAGATGCCTGAGTTTTCCGCATCTTCTTCACCTGCTTCCCGAAATCCTTGATAATCCTCCCATATGTATCGAGAGTCTTCCGGATCTTCTTATGGTCGTCCAGAATCTTTTTCAAAGACTCCTCCAATGATGGATGTACCTGAAGCTTTGATAGGGTTGAAGATTGTGCTGCTACTGCACTGGATAGGACAGTCAGCTTTGTGGTAGTTGCCTGCATACAGTTGTTGAGGCTAGATAGTGTCTGTGAAACCCGCAGTGCAGTCTGAAGGTAGGTGGAAGATAATGGCACTGTGATGGATGGCCTGGAGGAAGGAGGAGGCATGGCAGCTGCTCCGGCAGAAGTACCGGCTGCAATTGAGGGCTCGGCAACTGACCCGGTGGCCACTACCCCTGGCTCTTTAGACTGGCCAGTGGGGGTAATGGCTTTACCCTTGAACTTAGGGTTGTCCTCTCCCTGGAGGTGGTACCATGAGAAAGGCTTTTTATCCTTCACCTCCACATGAAATGTCTCGGATCTACCCTTTGGTCGTGAAAATACTCTGTGAGGAAGTTGGGTAGGGATATGATCTTTCTTCTTTTTGAACTGCATTGGAGATGTTGTAGGACATCAAGTTTCCTACATTAACAAGATATCCTGCCATGATGGAAGCTACCAATACTTCCCGGGAGAGTGGAAGGACATTCTCATGCTGGCACGGGTCAAGACGGCTGCACATGAATGTCGCCCACCCTTTTGCTTCAAATTTAAGGGTGGCTCTGACAATTTGAACTCCAGCTATGAACCATGCAGGTGTTGTCCCCGGAATAGCAAGTATCTCAGCTAGACATAGGCGAACTGCATCACCCAAGGCTAGCTTTTCCAGGTATTGCACTGCCTCGACCTCCTCAAACCCTACATAATTGTTCAGTGTGTTTCCATCAAACCGGATTTTTAAGTTCCGAACCTTCATCACCTTTGTACCCTTTTTGATGTGGGAAACATTGGCATAAAATTACTTAACGAGGTATTCATTGGCATCTTTGAACTGGAAGGTGAACCATTTCCATCCTTTTCTCTCCGTAAATTGCCGTAGGATATTCGGATTGTGCTGGCTTAGGTCTTTTGTTATGAATTGTCGCTCAAGAGTGAGCAACCTTTGGGGCCGCCATTCTTGAAATTTGCCATACGCCTTCTCACTTACAAACCTATCAGCCCACACCTCCAGCTTCTTTGATCTAGCCAGGTCTCCCATAATTGTGTTACCCCTCTCCCGTCATCCGGGACCTCGTCATCATCAACAACATTTATTAGGGCAGCTGTTGAGGCAGGTGTTATAGCAGGTGGGGTAGATGGTTCGGATGCCTAACTACCTCCCTCTGAGCTATCAGAAGAACTAGATGAGGAGGTAGGTTCATCGACTAAATGGAATCTGCCGGGGAGTTATTGTGATTGTGCCCCCGGTTGTGGTTGTACAGAATCCCCCTCAGACGTCTCCCGGGATGGGAGGTATTCACTTGTGTCCGAGGAGTCGGCAGGAGGTCTAACGAGGGTAGACTCTTTGCCTACTACCCTTTGAGCTGCTAAAGGTGAGGTTTGCTTTTCTTTACCTAGGCCTCGGGAGGGTTCTGCCCTCCCCTTTGAAGTGTCTCTTCCCCCACGAGAACGCACCATTTTCTGCAACACACAAGAAGTGAAAGACAATTAGAATTAGGGTTCAATTATGTGTTAAAGCAGTACAGATAAAATGAAAAATAATGCTTCTCAGAATAGGGCATCGCAGACCGCACAAAAATGAGTGCGGCAGCGAACTGCCCAACGAGGACCACGTAAAAGTGAACGCGGTCGCGAAGAGGCCAGGCTCAGACTACTGGCTCTCTGAACTTGATCAATCATGGGCCGCACAAAAATGAGTGCGTCCGCGAAAGACCAATCGCGGACCGCATAGAAATGAATGCGACCGCGAAGGCAAATCATAGAGTCTCTAAAGTTCAAATGCGCGGACCCATAGATGCCGAGGAAATATTAGCTTTAAGGTTAAGGCTTTTCCCTTTCTCACTTAGAGGGAAGGCTTTAGATTGGCTTGAGAGGCTACCCAACCATTCCATCTCCACTTGGGATGAGTTGGCCGAGAAGTTCATAGCGAAGTTCTTTTCCCTGGGACATACGGAAACATTGAGAGATGAAATCATTGCTTCTAAACAAGAGCCAAATGAACTGTTACATGAGATTTGGGAACGGTACCAGACAATGGTTAAAGAATGCCTCAACAACAATATGACTGAAGCAATGATCCGGCAAACCTTTTATAGGGGTATCAACACAACTAACCAGTGTGTGGTGAATCAGCTTGCAGGGGGGTAACTTCATGAACATGCCATATTCAGAAGCATGTGAAATATTAGATGAGATGGCAGACACCTCTTCAGCTTGGCAAAGTCGGGCCAACGTTCTTCAGGGTGACCCTAATGTTATCCACCTTCACAAGGAACTTCATTATCAAGGACAAGCCATAGCAGAGTTGACAACTACCATGAATCAGTTAGCCAAGGCACAGCTTCAGCAGGTTCAGGGGCCAAAGCAAGTAAATGCCATGCAATGAGTGAATGTAATGGTTAACAAGAGGAGACAAAGAGGTCAACAAGTTCAACACAGTCAGGATCAATTTGAGCAAAGTGGTAATGGGTACAACCAAGATGACTCTTATGACGATCAAAGTGAAGAGGTTCAATATGTGAACAATTACCAAGGTCAACGGAGCAATGCTCCAAATCAACAATAGTAGAGATCAGAGGGAAACAATCAAAATTGGGGCAACCAAGGCCAAGGGAATTGGAATAGTGCCAACAACAACAATCCGAACAATTGGGGGAACAATAATCAAAATTGGGGGAATCAAGGAAATAACCAAGAAAATTAGGGTGGAAACAATAATAGTAATTGGGGAGGCAATAGAAACCAAGGGGGTTGGAACAACAATAATCAAGGGAACCAAGGGTCGGGCTCTCAAAGGCCTCCTATGTATCAACAAACCAACAACCCTCCTCCATATCCGTCACAAGGGCAAAGTTCTTCCAACAATAAGATAGGACGGATAGAAAGTATGTTTAAGCAAATAATGGAAAGAAACACCGACTCAGATACCCAAATAGCCTCCCACAACACTTCTATCCGCAACTTGGAAGTCCAAATGGGTCAAATTTCTCAAGCCTTGAATACTCGCCCTAAGGGGGCACTACCAAGTGATATGGTAGTAAACCCGAAGGGTGGAGACAATACGGGCCATGCTATGGCGGTGACTACAAGAAGTGGTAGAGGTGGAGTTGCTAGTACCTCTAATCCAAGAAAGATCGTAAATGATGATGTTGTTGTGCAATAAGAGGATGAGCCAAGAAATGATGAGAATGTGAACGATGAAGTGAGGATAGACATTGATGAAAACGTGGAGGAGGCACAAGATGATGTGAACCCGTCTAGGGAACACGTGATAGACATACCGGATCCGGTAGTGCCCAAAGCCAAGGCCTCCTCCACCATATCCTCAAAGGCTCGCAAGGCAAAACAACGAGAACCAATTCAAGAAATTCATTGATATGATGAAAAGTTTATCCATAAATGTGCCTTTGGTTGAAGCTCTAGAACAAATGCCGGGATATGCTAAGTTCATGAAGGACTTGGTAACAAAGAAAAGGTCAATGAACTGTGAGACGATCAAAATGACACATCAAGTGAGTGCCATTGTGCATTCCATGGCTCCAAATATAGAAGATCCTGGTGCCTTTACAATTTCATGCATCATTGGTAATGCCGATTACGCCAAAGCCTTGTGTGATTTGGGAGCGAGCATTAATTTGATGCCATATTCTGTGTTCAAGACATTGGGGATTGGGCAACCAAGACCTACTTCCATGAGGTTGCAAATGGAGGACCGAAAAATGAAGAGGCCATTGGGGAAAATTGATGATGTGCTAGTTCGGGTCGACAAGTTCATACTTCCCGCAGATTTTGTGATACTCGACTGTGAGGTTGACTATGAGATGCCAATCATATTGGGGAAACCTTTCCTAGCTACAGGAAAAGCCTTAGTTGATGTGGAAGCTGGGGAGATCACCTTCCGAGTGGGCAATGAAAAAGTTGTGTTCCACGTATGCAAGTCAATGAGGCAGCCTAATAGCAACGAAGTACGATCATTTGTGGTTCATGTGACTGAGGTGATTGTTGATGACACAAGTGCTATGATGAATTTGGACGACCTTTTGGAAGCTGTGTTGTTGAATCATGATGAGGATGAGAAGGAAGGCTTGGTAGAATGTGCAAATGCTTTACAAGGAATGGGATCCTACATATATGGACCCCGAAAACTTTCCTTGAACCTTGAGAACCGAAAGACTCCACCAACAAAGCCCTCAATCGAGGAGCCACCCACATTGGAATTGAAGCCCTTGCCTTCAAACCTTAGGTATGAGTTCTTAGGCCATTGTTCCATATTACATGTTATTCTTTCTTCGTGCTTAACTAACGTACAGGTATATTTCACCCTTGCGGTGTTTCAAAGAAGGAAGAAGGCAATAGGTTGGACATTGGCGGATATTCGGGGTATAAGCCCCGCCTTTTGCATGCACAAAATCATATTGGAGGAAGATGCCAAACCCTCCATGGAACTTCAAAGGAGGTTGAACGAGGCCATGCAAGAGGTAGTCAAGAAAGAGATGTAGATGTAGGGGTTGTGTACCCCATTTCTGATAGTTCATGGACTTCGCTGGTACAATGTGTCCCAAAGAAGGGGAGTATGACTGTGATCACAAATGATAGAAATGAATTGATCCTCACAAGAACTGTCACCGGTTGGATGGTATGTATGGATTATAGGAAGCTGAACAAAGTGACCCGGAAAGACCATTTTCCATTGCCATTTCTTGACCAAATGTTGGATAGACTTACCGGACGTGCTTATTATTGCTTTTTGGATGGGTATTCCGGATATAATCAGATTTTCATTGCACCTGAAGACCAAGAGAAAACCACATTCACTTATCCGTATGGCACATTTGCATTCTCAAGGATGCCGTTTGGTTTGTGTAATGCACCGGCTACTTTTCAGCGGTGTATGATGGCAATATTTACGGATATGGTGGAGGATTCCCTCGAGGTGTTCATGGATGATTTCAGTGTTGTGGGGGATTCCTTTGAAGAATGTTTCGATAATCTTAGTAAAGTGTTGGCCCGATGTGAGGAGACCAACTTAGTGCTTAATTGGGAGAAATGCCACTTTATGGACGAGGAGGGAATTGTCCTCGGCCATAAGATCTCCAAGAACGGTATTGAAGTGGACAAAGAAAAAATTGAAGTGATATCAAAACTCCCTCATCCGACTTCCATCAAGGGAGTGAGGAGATTTCTTGGTCACGCAGGGTTTTACCGTAGGTTCATCAAGGATTTCTCAAAAGTGGTGAACCCCTTTTGCAAGTTATTGGAAAAAGATGCCAAGTTTGTGTTCAATGATGATTACATGAAAGCTTTTGAGCTACTCAAGTATAGGCTGGCTACCACACCCATCATTACCGTACCCAATTTGAGCTTACCATTTGAGCTCATGTGCGATGCTAGCGACGTTACGGTAGGAGCAGTTTGGGGCAAAGAATCAACAAGATATTTCATCCGGTCTATTATGCAAGCAAAACAATGAATGGTGCCCAAGTTAACTATACAGTGACCGAGAAAGAGCTATTAGCAATTATCTTCGCCATGGAAAAGTTATGCCTGTACCTCATGGGTACCAAAGTGATTGTGCACACTCATCACGCGGAACTTTGTTATTTGATGAGTAAAAAGAACTTTAAGGCTAGGTTGATGAGATGGGTTCTTCTTCTACAAGAGTTTGACCTTGAAATCATAGACCGAAAAGGGAGTGACAATCAAGTGGCGGACCACTTGTCCCGCTTTTAAGAGGTGGGGCGGCCCCATGATGGCCTCGATATTAATGACTTGTTTTCGGATGAACAACTCCTCTCTATGTCTGTGACTGGGATACCTTGGTTCGCCGATGTGGCTAACTTTCTTGTGACCGGCATTGTCCCGAATGAGCTCTCTTCAAACCAAAAGAAGAAGCTCAAACGGGACTGCTTGAATTATTATTGGGACGAGCCATATCTTTTCAAAATTTGTAATGATGGTGTTATCCGGAGACGTGTTCCGGAAGAAGAGCAATTGAGTATTCTTGAAGCTTGCCATTCCTCGCCCTATGGTGGTCACCATGGTGGGGCGAGAACTGCTACAAAGGTCCTAAACTGTGGATTCTATTGGCCTACCTTGTACAGAGACGTTAACAAGTCGTTAGGCATTGTGATAAGTGCCAAAGAGCCGGTGGAATTTTCAATTAGAATGAAATGCCTCTCACCACCATCCTTGAGATTGATATTTTCGACGTGTGGGGCATCGACTTTATGAGTCCATTTGTGGGTTCATGTGGGAACACTTATATTCTTGTTGCTGTGGATTATGTTTCCAAATGGGTTGAAGTTGTGGCTTTGCCCAACAATGAAGCATGGAGTGTGGTGGCTTTCTTAAAGAAAAATATCTTCACAAGGTTCGGCACCCCAAGGGCTATCATTAGTGATGGGGGTTCTCATTTTTGCAACAAAGCCTTGGATACTTTACTTTCCAAGTATGGTGTCAATCATAAGGTGTCAACCCCCTATCACCCCCAGGCAAGTGGACAGGTTGAAGTCTCCAACAGGGAGATCAAGAGCATTCTATCCAAGACTGTCAATGCAAACCGGACTGATTGGTCAAGGAAACTTGACGATGCTTTATGGGCCTATAGAACAACTTACAAGACTCCAGTTGGTATGTCTCCGTACCGGTTGGTATTTGGGAAAGCATGTCATCTTCCGGTTGAATTAGAGCACAATGACATGTGGGCGCTGAAGAAATTAAACCTTGAATGGTATGTAGCTGTCAATCTCCGGGTAGAGCAACTAAATGAACATAATGAGTTCCGATTCCATGCTTATTCCAGCTCGTTATTGTATAAGGACAAGATGAAATACTTACATGATAAGTATATCCGGAACAAAGAATTTAAGGAAAGTGACTTGGTTCTTCTATTCAACTCTCGGTTACGGATGTTTCCGGGAAAGCTCAAGTCGAAGTGGAGTGGTCCTTTCGAAGTGGTACATATGACTCCTTTCGGTGCTCTAGATTTGAAAAACAAGAATGGTGAGATCTTTAGAGTCAATGGGCACCGAGTAAAGCACTACCTTAATAAGATTGATGATAGCCACGTTGTGGCATTGATCTATTTCAAATGATGATGGTAATATGCGTCGTGCCGCGATGTTAAATCACGCGCTTCTTGGGAGGCAACCCATGTGTTTTTCTTTCTTTTAATTTTTATAACGACCCGGCCAGTCTTTTTGAATATTATAACCCCGTTCCCCCATTTACTGCTCAAATTATGTCTTGCCATTGATTTATGACTTGTGTACAAAATTTGAGGTCAATCGGACTTGATTCGATAGGTTTCGGTATCGAACGTAGAAGTTGGAAATTTCATAAGACTAAAGTTTCAAGTGAGTTCGCACAAGACCCAAATTTGAACGAGAATATCTCTCTCTATATATATATATGGAGTTATATGATAATCTACCTATCAAATGAAAGATATTCGAGTCTACTTTCTAATGCTTCAAACTGTTTGTCATTCGGACATTCCTACAAGAAGTTATGATCAAATACCCAAAGGTTGTACTGTAGCTCGCTACAGAGCTCGCAAGACCAGGCTTTAGCCTGGCGAGGCCAGGTATAAGACCAGGCTTTAGCCTAGCGAGGCCAGGCCTATCGCCTGGTCCGGCATTTTTGGATTATCCATTCTTTTATTGTTATAACCCGACCCAACTTCGATAAATAAGCCTTGAAGCTCATTTTGGATCAAAAATATGATATTATTAGAGAGAAGAGAGAGTGTTCTAGAGAGAGGAAGAAGCTCAAGTACTTTGTTCATCAAGATCTTGTTCAAGCTTTGAAATCCAGCAAGGAAATATCACAAGATCTTCACCCAAGAGGTAAGGTTCTAACCCCTAGTCTTCAATTTCTAGTTTGGATAAAGATGGATGATTAAGAGTATGATTCTTGGGTATAATAGTATCATTTATACATATCAATAAGGTTTATGGAAAGATTGTTGAGTTCAAATGGGTATAGATTGGGTTGAAAATGGTAGAAATCTTCAAGACTTTAATTGAAGATTTGAGGGTCGAGTTGATATCGGAATTTGATGAATTTTATATGGTTAGACTCGGGAGAGGACGAGGATTATTATTCTGCCATTTTTGCCTGGTTTCGAGACGTGGGACCGGAGGCCGGATTTTGGCCGATTTCGGATTTTTGGCCTATTTATGTAGTTTTTCCGTTGGAATTCGATTCTTTAGCCTATGTTGATAGTATTATTCTGATTATGGATAGATTCGGAGCTTTTGGAGACCGAGTCCAGAGACGAGGGCATCCCGGAGTAGGATTTTTATGTTGTTAAGGTAAGTAACAGTTTTAAATCTGGTCCTGCGGGTATGAAACCCCGAATTTTGGTATCATGTGATTTTTTTGGAGGTGACGCATATGCTAGGTGACGGGCGTGTGGGCGTGCACCGAGGGGATTGTGACTTGGTCCGTCCCGGGAAACTGTAAAGTTGAATAATTTGTTGTTAGCTATATGCTCTCTATGTGTTGATAAAATTTGACTGTAAATCATGCTTATGTTATGTGTTAGTACTGTTGGGACCCACAGAGGTCGCGTACTTGTTGAATTGCCTGCTAAATGCTATATGTACTCAGTTTCAGTTTTTACTTGCACATTTTATCTCAGTCTCTGTTATTGTTATTAATACATCATATCATTGTTGTTTGGGCTGATTTCATGATTATTGAGAGCCCGAGAGACTGGAGAGATTTATGACTGAGTGAGGCCGAGGGCCTGATTGTGAGAATATTTTTGGGATCGGGCTACACACCGCAGTAGGCCATGTTGGCTTTATATATATTATATTATTTCACGTGAGTTGGCCGTGCAGATCTATATATTATACTATTGCACGTGAGTTGGCCGTACAGATCTAAATATTATTATAGCACGTGAGTTGGACGTGTGGATCCAGATATTATTATTGCATGTGAGTTGGCCGTGCGGATCCTTGTATTATTATTGCACGTGAGTTGATCGTGCAGCACGTGAGTTGGTCGTGCTGATCTAGATATTTATATTATGGCATGTGAGTTGTCTGTGCAGCACGTGAGTTGTCCGTGCTTATAGCGCTTGGGCTGTAGGAGCCTCTCATGAGTCTGTACACCTCCAGTGAGCGCGGGTACCCATTGAGTGAGGGCTGGGAGCCCAGGGAATGATGAGGGTTGGGAGCCCAGTGAGTGATTGTTGTTCTGAGAGGTTGTACTTAAATTCCATTTGTTGTTGCATTTAGTTTCTCTCTGTCATTGTTGTGAAATCTCTGAAAGATTGTTGATATACGGATTACATGAACAGGAACTGTATAAAAATTGATTTGACATTAAACTGCCAAATTTGATAGCATGTCTATTCTTTGCTGGGATTACTGGAAATGAACCATAATTGTGTAGCTCATTACTATCTTCAGTTCCTTATTTATTATTGTTACTTGCTGAGTCGGTTGTACTCATACTACACCCTGTACTTCGTGTGCATATCCAGGTGTTTCCGGACATAGCGGGTGTTGATCCTTTCACGCGGTTCATTTTCAGGAGATTTTGAGGTAGCTGCCGAGTTCTGCAGATCTTGTCTCTCCTTCTCTATCTCTTTGTTCACTGTATTTGGTCTCAGACTATTATAGACTATATTTTCTAGACTTTTATTCCTATTAGATGCTCATGCACTCAGTGACACCAAGTTTTGGAGAGTATTTGTATTGTATTTAAATATTATATTTTTAATCTTGAGAGAAATTATGGTTTATTGAGATTTTCGGCTTGCCTAGTATTGAGATAGGCGCCATCACGACGGATGAGATTTTGGGTCGTGACAATTTTCTTCGTAGATTAGACATTGTTTTGGACTAAGTTATTGTGAAGTGTATGTAGAAATTGGTTGTGCAGTGCAGGTAATTGGCAAGAAAAAAATTTGGTTAAGTGGCGAACTTTCGCGGACCGCATGAGCACTTTGCGGCTGCACAATTCTGCGCGCGACCGCGTAGCTGAAATGAGCAAAATGCTAACTCTCTGAAGTTGGCTTGTCAAAATTCCTTCAGAGTTCGCGGTCCGCGTCCAAATTTTTGTTGTCCGCACAAATTGTGCGGCCACAGCCAGTTTTTTGCGGACTGCGCCCGTGCATCTGAGGAAACCTACAGAAAAGAAAAGAGTGCGAACCGCTACAAAATTTTACGGTTGCACTCAGTTAAGGCGGTGGGGTCACTGGGTTCTGAGTATAAATAGGAGTTCTTAAAATATTTCATACTTTACGAACCCTAACCTCTCAAACTCACCTAAAGCATTGTGCATCATTACTTGGTTTCAAACTCAACCTATTCTCATCAATTGTCGATTTCCTACCACATTTTACAATTGGTATGTTCATTTCAAGAATTTGATTTTATCTTTTTCTTTACTTTTCTCTCTGTTTTAATTTTTCTTTTTAGATAGGGTTAGAATCATGCCAAAATATCAAATTAATGCTTAATTTTTGATTAACAACATATAGGTAGTGTTTGTATGCAAAATGGGGGTTGGGGTTAGTAACTTTGCATATTTAATTGCTATAATTCTTGGGTAATTAGTGAAAACCTTAGTTTTGGGTGTTCATCAGTGCCGATTTATGTTGAATTTCGCGACCGTGGTCATTCTTCCGCGATCCGTGATAGGGTATGCGGCCACGTCCAAAATTACGCGGTCCGCGATACCCTAGCTTCAAAGCATCGATGGTTGTTTAGAATTCGCGGCCGCGGTCATTTTTATGCGGTCCGCGATTGGTCTTTCACAGACGCACCCAATCTTTCGCGGTCCTGAACTTCAAAGACTCTATCATTTGCCTTCGTGGCCGCGTTAATTTTTATGCGGTCCGTGATTGGTCCTTCGCGGACACACTCATTTTTGTGCGGTCCGCGGTTGATCAAGTTCAGAGAGCTAGTAGTCTGAACCTAGCCTCTTCGCGGCCGTTTTCATTTTTACATGGTCCACGTTGGGCAGTTCGCGGACGCACTCATTTTTGTGCGGTCCGCGATGCCCTGTTCTGAGAAGCATTGTTTTTCATTTCATTTGTACTGCTTTAACACATGATTGAACCCCAATTCTAACTGTCTTTCACTACTTGTTTGTTGCAAAAAATAGTATGTTCTCGTGGGGGAAGAGACACTTCAAAGGGGAGGGCAGAACCCTCCCGAGGCCAGGGTAAAGGAAAGCAAACCTTACCTTTAGCAGCTCATAGGGTAGTAGGCAAAAAGACTACCCTCGTTAGACCTTCTGCCGACTCCTCGGACACAAGTGAATACCTCTCATCACGGAAGACGTCTGAGGCGGATTCTATATAACCACAACCGGGGGCACAATCACAACAACTCCCCGGCAGATTCCATTTAGTCGATGAGCCTACCTCCTCCTCTAGTTCTTTTGATGTCTCAGAGGGAGGTAATCGGGCATCCGAACCATCTACCCTACCTGCTACAACACCTGCCTCAACTAAGGCTGGCAAGTGGGCCGGTTCAGGCCCGGGACCGCGGGCCAAACAGGCCAAACGGCTAAACGGGCCAGGAC
>AWOL01S0034782.1:1517-14790 GCA_000715115.1 Nicotiana otophora
TCTACCCCTGGCCATAGTTGCCACCGGGGCTCTGGTCCCTATCCATCGGTAGATGTATTACGTGTTCTCACCATCTCGAGAGAATAAGAGTAGAATGGTTCAATAATCGATGAAAGAATAAAATCGCACGACAAAATAAAAAAGAAGTGATATTGTTCCTAAACTTTATAGCCTCTGAGAGATAAGTACAGACCTCTCCGTACCGATCCTTCAGACTCTACTAAGTTTGCTCATGACTCATGAGACCTATGTAACCTAGCTCTCTGATACCAACTGTCACGGCCCAAAATTCCTACTTCGGACCGTGATGGTGCCTAACATTTTACTTGCTAGGCAAGCCAACGTTAGAATAATATTATCCATTTTAAAATAATTTTTAAATTCATTAATAATAAAGAAATAAATACGGAAGTAAAGTCTGGAATGTAGTGAATAATCTATAAAAATAACGGTGTCTAAATACCATCATAGAATTGGTGTCACAAGTGCACGAGCTTCTAGAATAATACAAATAAAGGCCTGAATAAAATAAAGCTGTCTGAAAACAAACACACAACTAAAGTAAAGTAGACGGGGACTTCAAAACTGCGGACGCCGTGCAATTATACCTCAAGTATCCTCTGGTAGCTGATATCCGAGCCAATCTATAGTATGCCACTGGGACCAATTCCGTAATCTGCACAAGAAGTGCAGATTATAGTATCAGTACAACCGACCCCATGTACTGATAAGTGCTGAGCCTAACCTCGACGAAGTAGTGACGAGGCTAAGGCAGGTCACTTACATTAACCTGTACACAATAATAGTAATAACCACAATAATAGAATTAAATCAGGTAACTCATTCCTAATAGTTGAATCCAACTCAGCAGTCATAACCAATTATCATTTCAATCAATTTCCGTTGCAGCGTGCAACCCGCTCCCACAACATATTCATTTTCAAACCTCCCATATATGTATTTTAATCAAGTATATATAGACTTTTAAATAAGTCTGTTGCGGCGAGCAATCCGATCCCCCAATATGTTCTTTTAAAGAAGTCTGTTGCGGCGTGCAACCCGATTCCCCAATATGGACTTTTAATAAGTCTATTGCGGCGTGCAACCCGATCCCCCAATATGGACTTTTAATAAGTCTGTTGCGGCATGCAACCCGATCCCCCAATATATTCATTTCAATCAATTCTGTTGCGGCGTGCAACCCGCTCCTCCAATATATCCATTTACCAATTCTTATAGAAGAAATTTCCCAAATAAATGCAACAATTAATATAAAATTTTTAAGATAACAAGAATATAATAATTATGATTTAATTATGAAACAAACAATGACAAATAGTAATTTATTATGAAAATCAAGGAGAAAATAGGCAGTTTACTATTTAATATGCTAAAGGTTAATTAGCAATTAATACACATAAATCAAATCAGCATGTAGCAATTATTGCAGGAATTCAAAAAATTAATATTTGACAAAGAATAGGAGAGAAACAATTATCATAACAATTAATTTGTGTATTAAAATTTTTTTAGGATTTTTAAATAATTATGCAAACAATTAATTTGACGACGTATAGATACTCGTCACCTCGCCTATACGTCGTTCATATGCATTTCACATAACAAATAATTTAAGGGTTCTATTCTCTCAAGTCAAGGTTAACCACGATACTTACCTCGCTTCGCAACCAAATTTTAAGTTTTCAATACACCCTTGCCTAGCGAATTAGAGTCCGAAATCCTCAAATCTAGTCATAAACAATTCAATATCTTCAATACAAATTGTAGGAATTAATTCCATATGAGTTTACTAATTTTCCGGATAAAATCCGAAATTTATTTTAAAATTCAAAAGTGGGGCCCATGTCTCAAATCTCAGATAAATTTACGAAATTCGAACACCCATTCCGAGATGAGTTCCAACCATACAAAAAATATCAAATTTCGATGTCAAATGGACCTTCAAATCTCAAATTTTCGTTTTTGAAAGAGTTTATAAAAATATGATATTTCTCCCAAAAGTTCACGAATTCATCATATAAATGAGTATGGAATCATGAAATATAATCAATATAGGATAAGGAACACTTATCCCAATATATTTCCGTGAAAATCGCCCAAGAATCGCTTTACCCAAGCTCAAAAATGGAAAATGGTTGCAAATGGGACGAATCCCATTTTCCAAAATTTTAGTTCTGTTTCTCGAATTTTTACCCTTCGCAAATGCAGTCAGTGCCTCGCGTTCGCGAAGCACAAATTGCTGCTGTCCAATTTTCCTCTTCGCGAATACGAGGGCTACCTCGCGAACGCGAAGCTTGCCTTGCTTGGCCTTCGCGAATGCGAAGGTAAATTGTCTGGCGAGCCTCTTTCCCTTCATGGATGCGAGACCTCTCTCGCGAATGCGAAAAATAACTCTGCCTTCCTCCAGTGGCTTGTTCGCGAACGCGAGACCCCTCTCGCGAATGCGAAGAAGGAAACTAGAAGCAGATTTTCTGCAGTTTTGCTTTCCAAGTCCAAAATGATCCGTTAACCACCGAAATCAACCCGAGCCCTCGGGGCTCCAAACCAAACATGCTCCCAAGTTCTAAAATATGATACGAACTTGCTCGCGTGATCAAATCGCCAAAATAATACCTAGAACTACGAATCGGACACCAAATCAAAGGAAATTTTTAAGAAAAGTTTAAAACTTATATTTTTACAAACTGGACGTCCGAATCATGTCAAATCAACTCCGTTTCTCACCAAATTTGGCAGACAAGTCATAAATATTATAGTGGACCTATACCGGGCTCAGGATCAAACATACGGACCCGGTATTAATAAATCCAACATCAGTAAATTCTTAAAAATTATTAGGTTTTCAAATTTTTAATTTTTTATCAAAATTCCATATCTTGGGCTAGGGACCTCGGAATTTGATTCCGGGCATACGCCCAAGTCCCAAATCATGATACTGACCTACCGGAACTGTCAAAATACTGATCCGAGTCAGTGTGCTCAAAATGTTGACCAAAGTCAACTTAGTTGAGTTTTAAAGCTTTATTTCACATTTTAATCCATTTTTCACACAAAAATTTTCCGCAAAATTATACGGACTGCGCATGCAAGTCAAGGAATGATAAATAGTGCTTTTTGAGGTCTTAGAACACAAAATTACTTATTAAATTTAAAGATGACACTTTGGGTCATCACACATTTTCTCTTGTGTTTTAAGAAAACTTCATCACTCTCATCTTCTGGTTTTTTGAAAACTTAAGTTTAAAACTTCTTTCCTTGTGGTTTTCTGAAAGTTTTTATAAGTTATCTGATAATTACACCTCCTCTTGTATCAGCACCTTATTTTCTCCTCTTTTAAAAGCAATGACAAAGACTTCAAAATCCGTTCCTAAAAAAGAAAACCCTTTTTCCTCGAGACCTTCTGAGAATATTTCACATGCTGTCACTGAAGAACCAACACCAGAACCCCTCTAAAGATGTTCGTCCCCGCGGGGTGTCAAACCAGAGCCAATTTCAAGGTTGAGAAAACCTCCTCGGTACAGGGTCTGTGAGAGCCGGTCTCGAGGTACATATGTTCGGTCACCGACTCTGTCCTCGAGAAGGTCAAGGAGGACTGCAACATGGCCGATAAGCTTGTAATGGTCCCTACCCCCGAGGAATCGATCACCACCCACGTGGAGGGTTTTTTAAGTGTTTACACATACCCTTTCACGCTGGGTCCTTTAGATCTAGTTATCATAGCCTTTTGCAAAATGTATCAGGTGACACTCGGGCAGAGTCATCCTTCATTTTGGAAGATTGTAATTATTCTTCGATTCTTCGTGAGCAAAATAGAGGGGTGTCCCTTTACCATCGACCACCTTATGCGCCTGTATATCCCCCGACTCTATCGAGGAGGATTAATCAAGCTTGCATGTCGGGCCAGTAAGGCCCTATTCTCGAGCATCGATGAGGATCGGGACCGAGGCTGGTTGGGCCGATTTGTTCGAGTGAAGACCTCGAATTTAATCCCGACCGAATATATGCCATTTACTGAGAAATGGAACATGAAACGTAAGTATAACTTTGCCGTTAAGATTTCTTTTATTGCTTTTCTTTTTCCTCCCTTCTCATCGATAGTTTTGTGATGGTGCAGCTGTTGCTCAGATGCCGGATGCAGTTCCTCGACTCAAGGAGTGGGTCAAGGGTATCGCAACACATAGATCTTATTCCGAGTGCTCATGGCTTGATATTTCGAAGGGCCGATGGGAGGCCCGTTCTCACGGTGAGATGTTTTTCTTTAAGTTACATTCAACCTTACCTTTACGCCCTCGATTTCTTAATTGTTTTACTTTCCTTTTGTAGGTTTACCAAAATATGTCAAAATGAGGCCTCTGTCCGGCGGTGATGACATATTCACCGATCCCCCTACTTCGAAGCAGGATAAAGAGAAGAAAAGAAGAAAAGCTCCGAGCTCCCCGAGCCCCGAAAAGAAGAAATAGAGGAAGCGGCTGGCGCACAAATCTATAGAAAATACCAGCGTTCGAGAACTTCCATCGGACTCAGTCCATCGGTTGAGGGATAAGTCCAAAGAAGAAGAAGAAGAATCCGAATTAGTGGCCCGCATGAGAAGTGGTTCCGAATTGCCTCCAACCAGGGAGGCCGATGAAGAAGTAATGGCCGAGGCCCCCGAACTAGGGAGGGTTGAGGCCGTTTTGCAACGAGCTAGGGAGGCCGACAAAGAAACCATGGCCGGTACTTCTCGGTCAGAAGATAATATTCTGAAGGATGCACTGAGGGTGATAAATCTCTCCGGGTTTCCTTCATTTACTGATTCTATGATAAATGAGGCTCAGACGTTGAAAGGTCACCTCAGCGAGGTGCCCCAAAGAGCAGAATATTCTTTTCAATACTTCTTCGATGTCTTAGATTCTACCACCTAGGAGGATGTCACCGAGTTGGGTGACTTACCGGTACCAAAGAAGATACCGTCTCCAGGAGCTGGCGGGTCTTTTTCAAGCCCAAAATTAGTAAATTGGTTCCCAGCTCCTAGTGTTGATCCTACCCAGAAGCGAGCAATCTTTATGTCTATTCCGGAGGATGCCCGGGTTCTCTCTGCCCCCGTGGGGATTTGTAGTTACTTTCGGTGCTTGGTGACCAAAGAGGATTAGGCCAAAATGAACGAGGTGGAAGCGCCCTGCCTGTTCAACAAAGCTCAACATGCGTTGAATCGGGTAAATTCGAATGTCCCTTTATTATGTACTTAGATTTAGTCATAAATAATCGTAACATTTTCCTTTGTGCTTGCAGGCCTCGGTACTTCATCACGAGGCTTTTCTTCGATACCGGGAAGAGTTCAAACGTCACGAGGTCGAGACTCGGGAGCTTACTGAGAAGAAGGATGCTTATAAGATTCTTAGTGAAAAATCCCAGGCTGAGCTAGAAGTCGCTCGGAAGGAGAATGTCGACCTGGTCGAGCAGGTAAGAAGAGTTTTTGAAGTTAGTCATGATGAGTCAGACACATATCCGAACCCGCAGGTTCAAAAGAAGCTTGACCAGATCGAGCAGCTCGGGGGTGAGGTGGATACGGTCAAAGCAGAGGCTAAAGAATAGAAGAAGAGCATGGATCACCTGGCCTCGGAGAAGGAGACTTGTCACGACCTGAAATTTCCCACCGACGGACCGTGATGGCGCCTAACATTTCACTTGCTAGGCAAGCCAACGTTAGAGAATCATTAAACCAATTCCTTATTCCCATTTAGTAATTTACAATAATTAACTAAGATAAAATATAATAGGTGCGGAATATCATAAAACTGTATTAATTACTACCACCCGGATCTGGAGTCACAATTCACGAGTATTCTTGAATTTACTACAAGTAATAGTCTGAAAGAAATATAATTGTCTGAATGAAAGAAATAGTAGAACAGAAAAGATAGACGGGGACTTCAAGGTCTGTTAACGCCGACAGATCTACCTTAAGTCTCCGGACAACAGACCATAGCCAAATCTCGATCAACCCGCGCCGGTATTAAAATCTGCACAGAAAGTGCAGAGTGCAGTATCAGTACAACCGACCCCATGTACGGGTAAGTGTCGAGCCTAACCTCGACGAAGTAGTGACGAGGCTAAGGCAAGGCACCTACAAATCAACCTGTACAATTTAATAGTATATATACATATCACAGAAATGAAGAACTAAACAGGAAATGTCGGGAGAGGAACATACTGAGGGGAATACAAGATAAAGAACTACAACAGAATGATCACCGGAGCAGTTAATATACCATGAATCAAAAGGAATAGTGAATACAGTAAGGAAAAATGCACGTCATCACCCTTCGTGATTTTACTCTCAATCTCACCATAAAATTAATAGAAACGACACGGCATCACCCTTCGTGCATTAATTCTCATATCATGGCACGACATCACCCTTCGTGCATTAACACTCATAAAATGGCACTGCATCACCCTTCGTACAGTAACACTCTCCCTTACTATAATGCAATGCATAAATAACAACAGGGAGATAGAATAACAAGTACGAACCTTACTTCAACATTTGGTTCCATAATATCAATATCAACTTGGAAATAAAAACTCAATTATCACTAAAAAATCCGTAAACGTGATAAGAACGATAAATTAAACAACACTAGTATAACACGTAGCAATTAGGCACAGGAATGAGACAATATAAGAAAAACAGAGAAACATGGAAAATAGGTAAATTGGCGTCGCATAAGTACTCGTCACCTCACATATACGTCGCTCACATGAATTTCATTTAGCAAGTAATCTAAGGTTCCTAATTCCCTCAAGTCAGGGTTAGACACAAAACTTACCTCGCTTTGAAGGCCACTTAATTCTCAATCACAACTTTTCCTTTGGAATTCACCTCCAAACCACTCGTATCTATTAAAAAATGACTCAATAATATCAAATAATTCTTATGTATCAATTATATTGCATAAAGTAAATTTCCCAAAATTTTCTCAAAAAAGTCAAAAATATCGACCCCAGGCTCGCTTGGTCAAAACCCGAGTTCAGACCAAAATTCATTTACACATTCACCCCCGAGCACGAATATATAATTGGTTTTGGAATCCGACCTCAAATTAAGGTCTAAATCCCCAAATTTATGAAATTCCTAGTTTCTACCCTAACCCCTAATTCTATCATGAAAACTCTAGATTTTAGGTTGATAATTCAAGAAATGTAATGGATAATTGAAATAAAATAGTTTAGAATCACTTACCAACACTTTGGGAAAGAAAATGACTCTTGAAAATCGCCTATACCCGTTTGGTTCTTGAAAAATGTTGAAGAAATGGCTTAAGCCCGTGTTTGATTCTGTTTTATGCACTGGGCGACAGTGTGCATCGCATTCGCGAGGCCACTGTCGCGTTCAAGAAGGGTACTGGCTGTCAAGCCTTCGTGTTCGTGAGACCCAGCCCGCGTTCGTGATAGTTACTCCCCCTGGCCTTCGCATTTGTGAGGCATTGCTCGCGTTCGCGATGAAGGAACGACCAATCCTCCCCCAGGTCCCCAAGTGCTTCGCGTTCACGATGAGCCGGTCGCATTCGGGAAGGGTAAATTCTCCATCACTTCGCGTTCGTGACCAGGCCTTCACATTCGCGAAGAAGAATTCTCAGCCTCGCCAGTGTACTCTTCGTGTTCGCGAGAGGACCTTCGCGAACGAGAAGAAGGATATGCCAGACACCAGAATCTTCAGAAAACCAGGTTTTTGCCCAAGTCCAAAACTGCCCGTGGCCTATCCGAAACTCACCCGAGCCCTCGGGGCACTAAACCAAACATGCACACAAGTCTAAAAACATCATATGGACCTGCTCGCGTGATCAAATCGCCAAAATAACACTTAGAACTCTAAATTTAGCCCCAAATCAAATGAAATTTTCAAGAACACTTTAAAGTTACTATTTTCTCAACCGAAGGTCCGAATCACGTCAAATCAACTTCGTTTCTCACCAAATTTCACAGACAAGTCTTAAATATCATAATGAACCTGTACCGGGCTCCGGAACCAAAATACGGACCCGGTACTAACAATGCCAAACATCAATTAATTCTTAAAATCAAATAATTTTCCAGACTTGTAATTTGCATCAAAAATTCATACCTTGAGCTAGGGACCTCCGAATGCGATTCCGGGTATACGCCCAGATCCCATAATTGGATACGGACCCACCGGGCTCGTCAAAATACAGATCCGAACCCGTTTACCAAAACTGTTGACCGAAGTTAATTAAAATCAACGTTTAAGGCATAAATTCTTATTTTCATTAATTTTCAACATAAAAGTTTTCCGGAAACCTGCCCGAATTGCGCACACAAATCGAAGAGGGTCAAAATGAGATATTTAAGGCTTAAGAGTGTAGATTCGAGTTCTAAAATATAAGATGCCCTTTTTGGGTCATCACATTCTCCACCTCTAAAACAACCGTTCGTCGTCGAACGGACATAGAAAAGTACATGGGCTGGTGAAAAGGTGGGGATATCTACTCCACATATCGGACTCGGACTCCCAAGTAGCATCCTCAATNATGGGCTGGTGAAAAGGTGGGGATATCTGCTCTGCATATCGGACTCATACTCCCAAGTAGCTGACTCAATAGACTGACCTCCCCACTGCACTCGAACTAAAGGGTAACTCTTTGATCTCAACTAGCGAACTTGCCGGGCTAGCATTGCCGTCGGCTCCTCCTCGTAAGTCAAATCCTCATCCAATTGGACCGAGCTAAAATCAGACACATGGGACGGATCGCCATGATACTTTCGAAGCACGAACACATGGAATATCGGATGAACAACTGCTAAACTAGGTGGTAACGCAAGCCTGTAAACCACCTCTCCCACTCTCTCCAGAATCTCAAAAGGTCCAATATACTTAGGGCTCAACTTTCCCTTCTTTCCGAACCTCATTACACCCATCATGGGTGATACCCGAAGTAACACTCTCTATCCGACCATGAATGCAACATCACAAACTCTACGGTCATCATAACTCTTCTGCTTGGATTGAGGTGTGCGGAGTCGATCCTGATTAATCTTAACCATATCCAAGGCATCCTGTACTAAGTCTGTGTCCAACAACCGAGCCTCTCCTGACTCGAACCACCCAACTGGCGACCGACACCGCCTACCATATAATGCCTCATAGGGAGCTATATGAATGCTCGACTGGTAACTGTTGTTATAGGCAAACTCTGCAAGGGGCAAGAACTGATCCCAAGAACCTCCAAAGTCTATGACACAAGCACGGAGCATATCCTCCAAGATCTAAATAGTGTGCTCGGACTGCCTGTCCGTCTGAGGATGGAATGCTATGCTCAACTCAACCCGCGTACCCAACTCAAGCTGTACTGCCCTCCAGAAGTGTGAGGTGAACTGCATACCTCGGTCAGATATAATAGACACGGGCACGCCGTGAAGACGGACAATCTCCCGGATGTAAATCTCTGCCAACCGCTCCAAGGAATAGGTAAATGCCATAGGAATGAAGTGCGCTGACTTGGTTAGCCTGTTCACAATGACACAAACTGCATCGAACTTCCTCTGAGTCCGTCGGAGTTCAATAACAAAATCCATAGTGATATGCTCCCACTTACACTCAGGAATTTCTAACCTCTGAAGTAAACCACCAGGTCTCTGATGCTCACACTTTACCTGCTAGCAATTTAGGCACCGAGCTACATATGCAACTATGTCTTTCTTCATCCTCCTCCACCAATAATGCTGCCTCAAGTCCTGATACATCTTGGCGGCGCCCAGATGAATAAAATACCGAGAACTATGGGACTCCTCAAGGATCAACTCACGAATTTCATCCACATTAGGCACACAAATACGACCTTGCATCCTTAAAACTCAGTCATCTCCAACAGTAACCTGCTTGGCACCACCGTGCCGTACTGTGTCTCTAAGGACAAGTAAATGAGAATCGTCATCCTACCAATCTATGATGCGCTCAAACAAAGAAGACCGAGTAACTGTATAAGCTAGAACACGGCTGGGCTCAGAAACATCTAACCTCACAAACTGATTAGCCAGGGCCTGAACGTCCAATGCTAGTGGTCTCTCACCAACTTGAATATAAGCAAGGCTGCCCATATTCACTGCTTTTCTACTCAATGCATCGTCCACCATACTGGCCTTTCCCGGATGGTACAATATAGTGATATCATAGTCTTTCAATAGCTCCAGCCACCTCCTCTGCCTCAAATTTAGTTCCTTTAGTTTGAAAAAATACTGTAAGCTCCGATGATCAGTGAATACCTCACATGGCACGCCGTAAAGATAGTGCCTCCAAATCTTCAGCGCGTGAACAATGGCTGCCAACTCTAGATCATGAATAGGGTAATACTTCTCGTGAACCTTTAGCTGCCGTGAAGCATATGCAATAGCCTTGCCACCCTGCATCAACACTGCACCCAGACCAATATGAGATGCGTCTCAATATACTGTATAAGATCCTGAACCTGTGGGTAACACCAATACCAGTGCCGTAGTCAAAGCTGTCTTGAGCTTCTGAAAGGTCGCTTCACACTCATCTGACCAGCTGAACGGGGCACCCTTCTGGGTCAATCTGGTCAATAGGTAATAGCCCGCCAAACCCAGGAAACTATGAATCTCTATAGCTGATGTGGGTCTAGGCCAGTTATAAACTGCCTCAATCTTCTTAGGATCCACCTGAATACCCTCTGCTGATACAACGTGACCCAAGAAAGAAACTGAACTCAACCAAAACTCGCATTTTGAGAACTTAGCATATAATTGGCTGTCTTTCGGAGTCTAAAGAATGATCCGAAGGTGCTGCTCATGCTCCCCTCGACTGTGGGAGTAGATTAAGATATCATCAATAAACACAACCATAAAGGAATCCAAGTAGGGTTTGAACACCTGGTTCATCAAATCCATGAATGCTGCTGGGGCATTTGTCAGCCTAAATGACATTACTAGAAACTCATAATGCCTATACCGAGTCCGAAAAATTGTCGTAGGAACATCGGATGCTCTTATCCTCAACTTATGGTAGCCAGATCTCAAATCAATCTTTGAAAACACCTTGGTACCCTGAAACTGATCAAATAAATCATCAATCCTCAGCAATGGATACTTGTTCTTGATGGTGACTTTGTTCAACTGCTGATAATCTATACACATCCTCATCGATCCATCTTTCTTCTTCACAAACAACACGGATGCACCCCAGGGCGAGACACTAGGTCTAATAAAGCCCTTATCAAGCAAATCTTGCAACTGCTCCTTCAATTCTTTTAACTCTGGAGGGGCCATGCGATATGGAGGAATGGAAATAGGATGAGTGCCCGGAGCCAAATCAATGCAGAAATCAATATTCTTGTCGGATGGAATCCCCGACAGGACTACAGGAAACCCCTCTAGAAATTCACGAACAACCGGCACCGAATCCATGGAAGGAACTTCCGTACTAGAACCATGGACATAAGCCAAATAATCTAGACACCCCTTCTCGACCATATGTCGAGCCTTCACATAAAAGATAACCCTGTTGGCAGAATGGCCAAGATTCCCTCTCCATTCTAATCGAGGCAACCCCTGCAAGGCTAAGGTCACCATCTTGGCATGACAATCTAATATAGCATGATAAGGTGATAGCCAATCCATACCCAGTATGACATCGAAGTCAACCATGTAGAGAAGTAGAAGATTTACACGAGTCTCAAAACTCCCAATGGTGACCACACATGAACGATAAACACGATCTACAATAATAGCATCTCCCACTAGCGTGGACACATACACAGGATCACTCAAAGAATCACGGGGCACAACCAAATAGGAAACAAAATAGGACGACACATAGGAGTAAGTAGATCACGGATCAAATAGAACTGAAGCATCTCTACTGCAAACTGAAACAGTACCTATGATAACAGCATCAGATGACTCAGCTTTAGGCCTGGCTAGGAAAGCATAACACCGGGGCTGGGCCCCATCACCCTGAACTACGTCCTTGGGACGACCTCTAACTTGCTGGTCTCCACCTCTAATGGCCTGACCTCCATCTCTAGCAGCTTGGCCTCTACCTCTGGCTGCCTATCCCCTACCTCTGGCTGGCTGAGCAGGTGGCACAACAAGTAGCGCCGGAACCATGGCACGAGAACTCTGATGCTGTGAGCTACCCGTTGCTCGAGGGCAAAATCTAGCAATGTGACTTTGATCACCACAAGTATAACATAACCTTGGCTGCTGTGATTGCTGACCCTGAAATTGACCCTGTTGACCTGAATAACTACCCTGATAACTCTGGAGTGGAGGTACACTAATAGGAGCTGGTGGTGCATTGTAGGCTAGCTGGTCGGAATAATGCGTCTGAGGGCCACGACCACCTGAGGCACCATGAGATGCTTGGAGCGCTGAATGAAACGGCCTGGGAGGATGGCCTCTACCAAAAGTACTCCTGTATCTAGATGAGGCACAACTGAACTCACCAGAATGACGAAGTCTCTTGTCAGACCCCTAACCTCCCTGAGTAAGAACCATTTCGACTCGTCTGGCGACATTAGCAGCCGCCTGAAAAGAAATCTCACTCCCAGTTTCCTTAGACATCTGCAATCTGATAGGCTGAGCAAGTCCATCAATAAACCTTCTCACCCTCTTTCTCTCGGTGGGAAGCAGAAGAATAGCATAACAGGCCAAATCCATAAAACAGGTTTCACACTGAGTAATAGTCATACTGCCCTGCTGGAGATGCTCAAACTGACGGCGACGCTCCTCTCTCAATGTGATAGGCAGAAATTTCTCTATGAAGAGCTGAGAGAACTGGTCCCAAGTAAGAGCAGGTGACCCAGCTGGTCTGGTCAACAAGTAATCTCTCCACTACTTCTTAGCGGAACCAGTCATCTGAAATGTAGCAAAATCGACCCCATTGGTCTCCACTATACCCATGTTTCGTAGAACCTCGTGACAGATGCCAAGATATTCCTGGGGGTCCTCTGAAGGAGCACCACTGAAGTGAACAGGAAAGAGCTTGGTAAACCTGTCCAATCTCCATAAAGCCTCAAAAGACATAGTTTTCCCATCTCCGACCTGTGCCGCAATAACCGGCTGATCTAATTCGACTGGCTGAGCTGCTGGAGCCTGATACTGGGGAGCTATCTGCTCCGGAATGGGAGTGGTGGGAGTCTGGGCTCCTCCTCCAGCCTGAGACACTGCTGGTGCAATGGGAAATGTGCCAGTCTGGGCCACACTCTCCATAAGGCCCACCAAACGGACCAAAGCGTCC
>AWOL01S0034785.1:0-28904 GCA_000715115.1 Nicotiana otophora
TTGTTGCAAGGCAGGATTGCACAAATAAATACGACAATCTGTTGAAAGGCAAACCAAACCAGCACATACACGCCATTCGCTACAAGCGAGTTGGCTATCAGGGATGGTGACGGTGTATAACTCCTCCTTGCTTCCTTCCATGTCAACTGAAACAAATCGCATCCCGGAACCTTTTGACCGTGGCAACCACTTGGGTTCCACAAAAAGAAGCTGGGGGGCATTTTCCATTGATTGTCTCAGGTAAGAATGAAGGAAAGAAGGACTAGTAATAAAATCATTCCACGACTTGGATGTGCACCTTAACATGGATAATGACTTCAGGGGGCATCTTAGAAAAATAGAGGTTATAACATCAGCAAATAGCTTATCAAACTCGCTATTTGCATTCCCTTTGTCCTCCTCCTCTGTACTACTACAACTTTTCCTCATGTGTAGTATTGATATTTTCATCTTCTTATTAGGCTGCTGCAATATCATCAATAAGATATTAGATACTTAAAGTGAGATTTGTAATTTTAATTGCTTTTTTTCCTTGCATAAACCCGCTATAATTCTTTTGTTAATGCGAAACATAAAGGGAAGGAACCAATGGCCGAGACAGCTAATTAATTAACCCACTTCAGTATAACTAAAAATCAAAAAGCCTAATCTAAAATTGAGCCTTTTATCTCTTCTGAATTTTGCAATCCTATAGTATATTTTATATCAAATTTATAAGATTAAAAAGTAGATAGATAGGAAGATAGATATATATAGTTGTTCAAAGTAGTACCTTTTTCTTGTGAATATTTTGGCGTCGACTAACTTCCATTTTTGCTAAGAATGCGGCATCTACGATTTGATTTCCCTTCCTTATTCGCTAAACTAACAAAGCAAAATGCTTTTAGGCGGCAACGGGGGATTTCGGCTGCCGCACCGCGGCGGCGGTGGTGGAGGAAGATGGTGGCTTAAGGTAGTCACCCTTCGGTGGAAGAGAAAATAAATTGCCACATGAAAACCAACTCTTGGAAATATCATCATATTATAGACCTAATAATAAGATCCTTATCCTTATTAACATAATAACAACAGCTCAAATGTCACTTTTTTAGTTCCACTATTTTAGATTTTATCCTTATTGTTTTAAAAGTTTAGCTAAATATAGCTTTTGAAAAATTATTCCTCATGGGCATGTTCGATTAAGGTCTAATGTTTGCTTCTATAATTTAAACTTGCTTACAAAATGTTAGATTATGGTCCAACGTTTGCAATAGTTTATTTTAGATTATGATTTAACATTTTCTCATTAGTTTTTTAATCTACTATAAAAAAATTTTAGATCGAGATCTAAAAGGTTCATTTTTGATAGAAATGTTGCCTCTAGAATTTGCTTTGCCTTTTTTATTTTGAAAGTCAAAAAATGGAAAATAGATGTCATATGATTCATGTCTTGTTAAATTGTGCACGTCTTATTGAATTTTACTAAAAAGACATTAATACCATCTTATCAATTAATTAATTATTGTTGTTAGAGAGATATGATTAAAATGTTGTAGCACAAAGAAAATATATGGTTAAGATGAAGTAGTAGTTTTTCATTGTTAGCAGATAGCTATCACTAACGGAATTATGTCAAAACTTTGAAGTTAAGCGTGTGGATGAAATAAGTTTTTTGATTTGAATTCTAAGAATGGAAAAACAAACTAGTAGGGAGCGATTATCTTTAACATGCCTTTAGCGCGATGCGAATCCAAATATTAATCGGATCCCCTAAACGGACATTAGACACTGATTAGCAAGCTAAAACAAATATATTTTCTGAAATAAGAAGGAAGAATGAAAGAAAGAAAAACTCAATTTATTCCTTTATTCACGTCACATAATGTTCTTTTCTTTTCCCAAAAAACAAAAAGCTCTCTATGGACTACTTAACCCACCATCAATATTTATTAACTATATTATAAGCATGTCCTGGGGAAGGGGTGGGCGGGGGCAGGGGGCGAGGCAAGGGGTGTGGGTGGTAAAGGGAGAATCAAGGGAGTCTCTAGGATGAGAATTGGATCTTAGAACATTGAGACGTTGACGCTGAAATCTATAGAGTTGGTGAAGATTCTCCAAAAGAGGAAGGTCAATATAATTTGTGTCCAGGAGACTATGTGGGCGGGGACTAAGGCACGAGAAGCGGACGGGTTTAAGTTGTGGTACTTAGGAAGCGTGAAGGCAGGGGCGGCTCAACATATTCGGTGGCCTAAAGTGAAACTTTAAAAGGAGGCGTTAATTTTTTTAAAAACAAAATACTTCATAGATTGCTTTATTTGAAGATTATTTTTCTAACATTTTGAGTTGCAAAATCAATAATTATTAGTCAGTTTGTTTAATATTTTGAGACATTGTTGATTTAAATAATATTTTATTAATTTACATTTTGAAAACGTCTTTCATCTAAGGAACTATTAACATTATTCTACAAGTAATATAGGTATTTGAAAAAGAATTTAGTCTTTTATCTGGTTAATTATATCAATTAAAGTATCATATTCCATTACAATTAATTTTCTTAGCACTTTTAATTTAAAAAAATAAGTGTAGGCCATTAATACCTGAATGAGTATTATGTTTTAAGGAATATTCAAGATTTAAACAAATATAATAAAAGCTAAAACAATAGAACATGTTCTAGATGTTGATTTAACATTTTCTCATTAGTTTATGATTTAACATTTTCTCATTAGTTTTTTAATCTACTATAAAAAAATTTTAGATCGAGATCTAAAAGGTTCATTTTTGATAGAAATGTTGCCTCTAGAATTTGCTTTGCCTTTTTTATTTTGAAAGTCAAAAAATGGAGAATAGATGTCATATGATTCATGTCTTGTTAAATTGTGCATGTCTTATTGAATTTTACTAAAAAGATATTAATGCCATCTTATCAATTAATTAATTGTTAACGTGTAGAGAGATATGATTAAAATGTTATAGCATAAAGAAAATATATGGTTAAGACGGGGTAGTAGTTTTTCATTATTAGCAGATAGCTAGCACTAACGCAATTCTGTCAAAACTTTGAAGTTAAGCGTGTGGATGAAATAAGAATTTTTTTAGATTTGAATTCTGAGAATGGAAAAAAAAACTAGTAGGGAGCGATTCTCTTTAACATGCCTTTAGCGCGACGCGAATCCAAAAATTAATCAGAGCTCCTAAACGGACATTAGACAATGATTAGGAAGCTAAAACAAATATATTTTCTGAAGTAAGAAGGAAGAATGAAAGAAAGAAAAACGCAAATTATTCCTTTATTCAAATCACACAATGTTCTTTTCTTTTCCCAAAAAACAAATCTCTATGTACTACTTAACCCACCATCAATATATATTAACTATATTATAAGCATGTACTGGGGAGAGGGGGTGGGGCGGGGGCAGGGGGCGAGGCAAGGGGTGTGGGTGGTAAAAGGGGAATCAAGGGAGTCTCTAGGTTGAGAATTTAATCTTAGAATATTGGGACATTGACGGGAAAATCTATAGAATTGGTGAAGATTCTCCAAAATAGGAAGGTCAACATAGCTTGTGTCCAGGAGACTATGTGGGCGGGGACTAAGGCACGAGAAGCGGACGGGTTTAAGTTGTGGTACTCAGGAAGCGTGAAGGCAGGGGCGGCTCAACATATTCGGTGGCCTAAAGTGAAACTTTAAAAGGAGGCGTTAATTTTTTTAAAAACAAAATACTTCATAGATTGCTTTATTTGAAGATTATTTTTCTAACATTTTGAGTTGCAAAATCAATAATTATTAGTCAGTTTGTTTAATATTTTGAGACATTGTTGATTTAAATAATATTTTATTAATTTACATTTTGAAAACGTCTTTCATCTAAGGAACTATTAACATTATTCTACAAGTAATATAGGTATTTGAAAAAGAATTTAGTCTTTTATCTGGTTAATTATATCAATTAAAGTATCATATTCCATTACAATTAATTTTCTTAGCACTTTTAATTTAAAAAAATAAGTGTAGGCCATTAATACCTGAATGAGTATTATGTTTTAAGGAATATTCAAGATTTAAACAAATATAATAAAAGCTAAAACAATAGAACATGTTCTAGATGTTGATTTAACATTTTCTCATTAGTTTATGATTTAACATTTTCTCATTAGTTTTTTAATCTACTATAAAAAAATTTTAGATCGAGATCTAAAAGGTTCATTTTTGATAGAAATGTTGCCTCTAGAATTTGCTTTGCCTTTTTTATTTTGAAAGTCAAAAAATGGAGAATAGATGTCATATGATTCATGTCTTGTTAAATTGTGCATGTCTTATTGAATTTTACTAAAAAGATATTAATGCCATCTTATCAATTAATTAATTGTTAACGTGTAGAGAGATATGATTAAAATGTTATAGCATAAAGAAAATATATGGTTAAGACGGGGTAGTAGTTTTTCATTATTAGCAGATAGCTAGCACTAACGCAATTCTGTCAAAACTTTGAAGTTAAGCGTGTGGATGAAATAAGAATTTTTTTAGATTTGAATTCTGAGAATGGAAAAAAAAACTAGTAGGGAGCGATTCTCTTTAACATGCCTTTAGCGCGACGCGAATCCAAAAATTAATCAGAGCTCCTAAACGGACATTAGACAATGATTAGGAAGCTAAAACAAATATATTTTCTGAAGTAAGAAGGAAGAATGAAAGAAAGAAAAACGCAAATTATTCCTTTATTCAAATCACACAATGTTCTTTTCTTTTCCCAAAAAACAAATCTCTATGTACTACTTAACCCACCATCAATATATATTAACTATATTATAAGCATGTACTGGGGAGAGGGGGTGGGGCGGGGGCAGGGGGCGAGGCAAGGGGTGTGGGTGGTAAAAGGGGAATCAAGGGAGTCTCTAGGTTGAGAATTTAATCTTAGAATATTGGGACATTGACGGGAAAATCTATAGAATTGGTGAAGATTCTCCAAAATAGGAAGGTCAACATAGCTTGTGTCCAGGAGACTATGTGGGCGGGGACTAAGGCACGAGAAGCGGACGGGTTTAAGTTGTGGTACTCAGGAAGCGTGAAGGCAGGGGCGGCTCAACATATTCGGTGGCCTAAAGTGAAACTTTAAAAGGAGGCGTTAATTTTTTTAAAAACAAAATACTTCATAGATTGCTTTATTTGAAGATTATTTTTCTAACATTTTGAGTTGCAAAATCAATAATTATTAGTCAGTTTGTTTAATATTTTGAGACATTGTTGATTTAAATAATATTTTATCAATTTAAATTTTGAAAACGTCTTTCATCTAAGGAACTATTAACATTATTCTACAAGTAATATAGGTATTTGAAAAAGAATTTAGTCTTTTATCTGGTTAATTATATCAATTAAAGTATCATATTCCATTACAATTAATTTTCTTAGCACTTTTAATTTAAAAAAATAAGTGTAGGCCATTAATACCTGAATGAGTATTATGTTTTAAGGAATATTCAAGATTTAAACAAATATAATAAAAGCTAAAACAATAGAACATGTTCTAGATGTTGATAATTCACTGCTTCAATTTGCTTATTGTGCTTTCGGAGTGAACAAAAAAGAATATATAATACATTGTCTGACACACCTCAAGCTTTCAATTTTAACAAAATAATAATGTTATTTGAAGAATGGGGAAAATGAGTAAAGTAAACTTTATTTTTTGAGAAAAAACTAAATAGAGAAGCATAATTTGGGTTATATATCCTATTGAGTAAGTCAAATATAATCCAAAATAAAGTGTGCATTCACACACTAAGGTAAATGTGTTGATTTTATTACCTAATTTACCTCATAATTCACATCATTTATATACCCACCATCTGTCTTTCCTTTTGAATCAAACTTTATTTATTTTTTAATAAAAAAACTCCTATAAACATAGTCCCTACTATTAGTAATTATTGAAAAATGGGGCCTCCAAATTTGGGGGCCTAAAGCACTTACCTTAGTGGCTTATGCTTGGAGTCGGCACTACGTGAAGGGTAAAAATGAAGTAGGTATTTTGGTGGACAGAAAACTTGGGGAGTTAGTGGTGGAGGTTAGACGGGTGAACAATAGGTTGTTGGCTATTAAGTTAGTTGTTGGAGGGCTTACTTGAAACGTTATTAGCCACTACACACCTCAAACGAGTTTGGATGAGAAGGTTAAAAGATGCTTCTAGGAGGGTTTGGACGAGGTTGTGCATGGTATTCTGCTTCCAGAGAAGATATTTATATGAGGGAATTTCACTGGCCACATCGAGACAACTGTCGAGGATTTATGACGAGATGCATGGCAGTTTCGATTTCGAGGTTAAAAATAGAGGAGGAACTTCACTATTGAATTTTACTAAAGCCTTTGATTTGGTGGTAGCGGCCTCTAGGTTCCAGAAGAGAGAGGAGCGCTTGGTCACCTTTGATCTAATATTTGCACGTAAATAGCCTTACTCACAATATATAGATTGTGGTTTAATGCTTATCATGAGTTTTTTAGTTTGCTCAAAAAGAAATTAAATCGTGTTCTAAAAGTTCAATCGTTTGTAAAGAAAATAAAAAAAATAAGAATATTTAATAAACTGTTAATACGATAAGGGACAACAATTAATACGTCAACAACTATACTTTAGTCCCAAATAAATTGGGGTCGATGATATGAATCCTCATCCCTTTTATTAAGCTTAATCCATATCATTCTCATTACCAAAATAAAATAAAAGTGCAACTGTGCAAGTAACACACACACACACACACACACACACACACACACATATTTATATACAAGGTATCACTTATATGAATTTTTTTCTTCTATTGTATCATATCTTTAGCTAAGTCTGCATTGGTTCCAAGAATTTGGAGATCTTTCGGGACAACTTGCTTCTATGTGATTTTAGGTCTAACTCATCCCCTTTTAATACTTTTCCTCACCATTGTTTTACAACTATCGATCGGTACATCTGTAGGTTGACGCAATGCATGACCAAACTGTCTCAAGCGGCATTCTCTCATTTTATCATCGATGTATGTTAATTGTACCTTTTGGAGAATATGATCATTTTTAATCTTATCTAATCTTGTGTGAGCACACATTCATCTAAAATTTTACATTTATGCAATTCTTGTAGATATGTTAAACTTTAGCAACCCAACATTCACTACCATATGACATAGCCGGTCTTATAACAATTCTGTAAGAATTGCTTGATAAGGGCTTCATTCGGCCCCGTGTATCGCCTTGGGGTGCTCCTGTCTTATTTGTAAAGAAGAAGGATGGTTCTATGCGGATGTGTATTGATTACCGTCAACAGAACAAGGTTACAGTGAAGAACATGTATCCATTGCCACGTATTGATGACCTATTTGATCAGCTTTAGGGTGCCAGAGTGTTTTTTAAGATCGACTTGCGTTCAGGCTATCATCAGTTGAAGATTCGGGAGCCAGATATCACAAAGACTGCTTTCAAGACTCGGTACGGTCATTAGGAGTTCCATGTGATGTCTTTTGGGCTGACCAACGCCCCAACAATATTTATGCACTTAATGAATAGTGTATTTCAGCCCTGTCTTGATTCTTTCGTCATTGTGTTTATTGACAGCATTCTGGTGTATTCCAAGTGTCGGGAAGATCATGAACAACACCTGAGGACTGTGCTTCAGACTTTGAGAGAAAAGAAGTTATATGCAAAATTTTCAAAGTGTGAATTTTGGGTTGATTCAGTGGGATTTTTGGGCCATATAGTTTCGTGCGAGATGATCAAGGTAGATTCAAAGAAGATTTAAGTAGTGCATAGTTGGTCTAGACCGTCCTCAACTACGAAAATCCGGAGTTTCCTTGGTTTGGCAGGGTATTTTTGTCGATTTGTAGAGTGGTCCTTTCAGGTGGACCGAGGAATGTGAGGAGAGCTTCCAAAAGCTCAAGACAACTTTGACTACAGCCCCAGTATTGGTATTACCTACAGGTTCAGGGTCTTATACTGTGTATTGTGATGCGTCGCGTATTGGTCTCGGCGTAGTGTTGATGCAAGACGATAGGGTGATTGCCTACGCGTCCAGACAGTTAAAGGTACATGAGAAGAATTATCTGGTCCATGACCTTGAGTTAACAACTATTGTTCATGCCTTGAAAATTTGGCGGCATTATTTTATACGGTATTCATTGTGAGGTCTACACCAATCAACTGAGTCTACAACATATGTTTAAATAGAAGGATCTTAATTTGCGGTAGCAGAGATAGTTGGAGTTGCTTAAGGATTATAATATCACCGTTCTCTATCATCCCGGGAAGGCCAATATAGTGGCCGATGCCTTGAGTCATAAGGCGGAGAGTTTGGGCAGCTTAACATATTTATCGGTAGTAAAGAGGCCTTTAGCCTTGGATGTTCAGGCCTTGGCCAACCAGTTTGTCAGGTTGGATATTTCTGAGCCGAGTTTTGGCTTGTGTGATTTCTCAGTCTTCTCTTTACGATCGTATCACAGAGCGTCATTACGATGACCCCTATCTATTTGACCTTAAGGATACAATTCAGCACGGTGATGCCAAGGAAGTCACTATTGGAGATGGTGATGTATTACGGATGCAGGGTATGCTATGTGTGCCTAATGTAGATGGTTTGCGTGAGTTGATTCTCCTGGAGGCGCATAGTTCGCGGTACTCTATTCATCCTGATGTTGCAAAGATGTATCAGGACTTGAGACAACACTATTGGTGAAGGCAGATGAAGAAATACATAGTATAGTATGAGCACCCTAGTGGTGAACACCCTCCACTTCCAACCAAGAGGTTGTGAGTTCGAGTCACCCCAAGAGCAAGGCGGGGAGTTCTTGGAGGGAGGGAGCCGAGGGTCTATCGGAAACAGCCTCTCTACCACAGGGTAGGGGTAAGGTTTGCGTACACACTACCCTCCCCAGACCCCACTAGTGGGATTATACTGGGTTGTTGTTATTGTTGTTGTAGTATGTAGCTCGATGTCTAAATTGTCAACATGTGAAATATGAGCATCAGAGACCGGGTGGATTACTTCAGAAGTTAGAGATTCCATAATAGAAATGGGAGCGGATCACTATGGATTTCATTGTAGGGTTCTCACAGACTCAGAGGAAGTTCGATGCAGTTAGGCTGATTGTGGATAGGTTGAACAAGTCAGCTCATTTCGTTCCTGTGATGACTACTTATTCTTCTGAGCATTTGGCTCGAATCTATATTCGCGAGATTGTCACACTTCACGACGTATCGGTATCTATCATCTCTGATCGGGGTACGCAGTTTATATTACGGTTCTAGAGGGCAGTACGGCGTGAGTTGGATACTCGAGTAAAGTTGAGTACAACATTTCACCCTCATATGGATGGGCAGTCCGAACGCACTATTCAGATACTGGAAGATATGCTTCGTACGTGTGTGATAGATTTTTGGGGTGCTTGGGATCAGTTCTTACCACCTGCGGAGTTTTCTTACAATAACAGTTATCAGTCGAGCATTCAGATGGCTCTGTATGAGGCCTTGTATGGTAGGCGGTGCCGGTCTCCAGTGGGTTGGTTCGAACCAGGTGGAACTAGACTATTGGGTACAGACTTGGTTCAAGATGCCTTAAAAAATATTAGATTGATTCAGGATCGACTTCGTATAGACCAATCTAGACAGAAGAGTTATGCGGATTGTAAGGTTCGTGATGTTACATTCATAGTTGGTGAGCGGGTCCTGCTCCGGGTTTCACCTATGAAGGGTGTGATGAGGTTCGGGAAGAAGGGCAAGTTGAGCCCTAGGTATATTGGGCCTTTTGAGATTCTTGAAAGAGTTAGAGAGGTGTCTTACAGACTTGCAGTACCACCTAGTCTCTCTGCAGTTCATCCAGTATTCCATGTTTCTATACTCCGGAAGTATCACGACGATCTGTCGCATGTGTTAGACTTCAGTTCAGTTCAGTTGGACAATGATCTATCTTATATTGAGGAACCAATGGCTATTTTGGACATGCAGGTTCGAAAGTTGAGGCCAAAGAACATTGCTTCCGTGAAGGTTTAGTGGAGGGGTCATCCGGTCGAGGAGGCAACTTGGGAAACCGAACATGAGATGCGCAGCTGTTATCACCATCTTTTCACCACTCCAGGTATAATTCTAAACCCGTTCGAGGACGAACGTTTGTTTAAGAGGTGGAGAATGTAATGACCCAACCGGTCATTTTGACTTTTAAAAACTTGTTCCCCTAAATAAAACTCCCCGTATGTGCTTTTATAAATTTATGACTTGCGGGGATGATTGGTTCGGGATTTGGAAGTGTTCGGGTCTAAATCGGAACACTTGGTTTCTTAAGTTAGCCTTAAAATGCTAAGTTTGAATTCGGTCAACATTTTGAGAAAACGACCCCAAAATAGAATTTTGATGATCCAACAGCTCCATATGGTGATTTTGGACTTAGTAGTGTGTTCGGAATTTTCATAGCTCTGTTATGTCATTTATGACTTGCTTGCAAAATTTGAGGTCAATCGGACTTGATTTGATAGGTTCCTGCGTCGTTCCTGTTAGCTGAAACTTGGTTTCTTTTACTCGGTGTAGTAATTAAAGGTGGAGTTTCTTTAATTTCAAATATTATTAAAAATGAAGTATTTTATATTTAAAAATTTGATATTTAAAACAAGGTAGTAAATTTGTGAATTATTATATTTGCTGAATATTTTGTGAGATTTTTGTACTAATTGTGATGGAGTCGTGAGCTCTTTATTGTGAAAAAATATTATCATGAATTATTTTGGCATAAGCCGTGAGCTCTTTATTATGAAAAAATATTGTTGTTGATTTATTTTGGCAAATTGAAATATTTGGACACTTGAGGTGCAAATTGTGATATATTATGATATTGATGCGCATACTGTGGTATAAGATTTGAGTGTTGAAATGCATGCGGTGAGATAAGGGTGGTTTGATACACGTGGCTAGTAGGGAAATCTACTAGAAGTCATGCGGTGTGATAAAGATGCCTAAAACGCGGGATGCTATTTCGGAAAAAAATATTTTCTTTAAAATAAATTGTGAAGGCTCCCGCAGTGATATAAGAAAATGAAATGTTGTGAATTTATTTATGATTTGGGACTATGAGGCGGTACCTCGGGAGTGCCCTTGTTGATATTGATTTATGGCTGCAGTTACCTTTGATTATTATTGTGATTTTCTTAAAGTTGAAAAAAATTATATTTTTTTTCCACGAGGTATTAATTGCCATTATTTTGTGTAATTAAATGGTGACATACTAGTTGATTCATTTCCATTGTCATTTTATCTTATTATATTGTTAAACATTTTACCATACCATTATTTATTTTTCAGTAGGGTCTGACCTGACCTCGTCACTACTCTACCGAGGTTAGGCTTGGCACTTATAAGTACCGCCGTGGTGTATTCATACTACGCTTATGTACATCTTTTTGTGCAGATCCAGGTACATCTTATCAGACCAGGCATCAGTAAACTAGTTGTACCAGGAGACTTCGAGGTATATCTGCGAGCGTCTGCAGACTCCGGAATCCCCTTCTATCTTACTATGATGTCTTCTTTATTTGTTTTAAACTCTAATGTATAGAGACATAGAGAATAAATTAGAATTTTGTGATTTATTTCTACCGGGTTTTGGGAGTTGTACTTATTTGAATAGTAGTTTATTTATTTCAGATATCTATTATTATTCCGCATTGATAGGCTTACCTAGTCTTAGAGACTAGGTGCCATCACAACCTCCTACAGAGGGAATTTGGGGTCGTGACAACCTCGTACCCTTCTCATATTGCTCCTTTTACTTGTTGAAGCTTGTGTCTATCTTCTGAATCTCTCATCGCCTTTCACCATAGGGGTGGATAGATATTCTTTCCTTAAGGCTCCTTATCAAGAAGCTTACATGTCTTAGTACACACATGTTCTACTTAAGACCTCACATTTATTCATCATAAGCATGATGCAAAATTGAGTTTCTCTGACTCAGCTCTTCCACAACCACATTAAATCTCTTACCAGCTATCTTTTGGATGTAGGTATCGTCTTATTACGAGTAAAATAGAGTTTAGGAAATTGAGTTCTTACAACTGAGCTCTACCACACAATCTAGAGTAAGAAGATAAAGTGACAGTCCTAAATGCCTTGTAGCCTCCTTCTTACTAGACACGACTTGTAGACTCCCTAGGACAGAACTGCTCTGATACCACTTCTGTCACGCCAGAACCTGGGGGGCAAAACCGGCACCCGGTGCCGTACCTATCCTTGCGTACCAACTTGCGACTAAGGGACTCTGACCATATAATGTCATACTTAGGCCATGATACATATTGCAAAAAAATTTGTGAATGCTGACTAAACATCAATATAAAGCTGGGCCGACAAGGCCGTCATAACTACTACAGCTGGCAAACCAACAAAATATACATACAAGGCTTACAAGCCCAACATACTGCACTAACTGATTTACCCCAAAATGTCAAACATCGACGAAAATTTATTTTCTTCGATTTGCTTACCCTCTCATCTTCACGAATTTACTTATCACTTGTTTGAAATAGCATAATGCTTATAAACTCAAAATAATCTCATTCCCGAACTTACGTCGATTAACTTACGATGAAACTTTAACGTATGAAAATGCGGGATGTAACAGATACAATTAGACAATCTACCAAAACTTCCAAGTTAACTAACAATGAGGCCGAGTATGAGGCCATGATTGCAGGTCTCGAGCTAGCTAAGAGTTTGGGAGCAGAGGTCATCAAGGCCAACTGTGACTCCCTACTTGTGGTAAACCAAGTCAACAGAACTTTCGAGGTTCGAGAAGATCGAATGCAGAGGTACTTGGACAAACTACATGTGACACTACATCGGTTTAAATAATGGACCCTACAACATGTCGAGAACAAAATAGTGAGGTCGATGCCCTTGCAAATTTGGGGTCATCAGTCGAAGACGACGAAATTAGCTCGGGGACTGTCATGCAATTTTCAAGGTCAGTAATCGAAGAAGGCCACGCCGAAATAAACTCCACAAGCCTAACCTGGGATTGGAGGAATAAATATATCGAGTACCTACAAAATGGGAAGCTTCCATCGAATCCTAAGAAATCGAGGACTCTACGTACGAAGGCCACATAATTCACATTGGCCAAAGATGGAACACTATATTCGATGGACCATTGGCAATATGTTTGGGTCCCGGAGACACCGACTACGTCCTATGGGAAATTCATGAGGGCACTTGCGGGAATCATTCCGACGCCGAATCATAGGTTTACAAAGTCATCTGAGCGGGATACTATTGGGCCAATATGGAAAATGATACTAAAGAATTCGTTCGAAAGTGCGACAAATGCCAAAGATATGGGCCGATGATCCACCAACACGGAGAGCAATTCCATTCAGTCCTATCCCTATGGTCGTTCATGAAATGGGGAATGGATATCATCGGCCCTCTACTGTCGGCCCCAGGTAAAGCCAAATTCATTTTGTTTATGACTCACTATTTCTCTAAGTGAATTCTAGCACATGCCTTTGAGAAACTCAGAGAAAAAGAAGTCATTGACTTCATCTGAGACCACATTATATGCCGATTCGGGATGCATGCCGAGATCATATGCGACAATGATAAGCAATTCATTGAGAGCAAAGTGACAAAGTTTCTTGAAGACCACAAAATAAAAAAGGATCTTGTCAACGCCATATCATCCTAGTGGGAACGGACAGGCCGAATCGACAAACAATATCATCATTCAAAATCTAAAAAAACAGATTGAACGATGCTAAGGGAAAATGGAGAGAAATATTGCTCGAGGTCCTTTGGGCGTATCGAACAACGTCAAAATCCAATACGGGTGCAACACCGTCCTCTTTAGTATATGGCGCCGAAGCTCTAATCTCGGTCGAAGTCGGAGAACCTAGAATCAGGTTTCGATATACAACGAAAGAGTCAAATCATGATGCTATGAATACAAGCCTCGAATTGCTAGATGAAAAACGGGAAGCCGCACTTGTTCGAATGGCCTCACAGAAGCAGCGGATCGAAAGGTACTACAACCGAAGAGCCAATCTTCGATACTTTAAAATCGGGGACTTGTTTCTGAGAAAGGTCACCCTCAATACTCGAGACCCAAACAAAGAAAAACTTGGCCCGAATTGGGAGGGACCGTATCAGGTCCTCGATATCGTCGGAAAGGGATCCTACAAACTTGGCACGATGAACGGCGAACAATTACCAAACAATCGGAACATATCGCTCCTCAAACAATATTATTGCTAAGGTACGACCTTTCTCCATTTTTATTTGTATTTTATACTAACCAGCTGCAGGTGTTCGATCAAATACATTGAAGGGTTCTCCAAACACGAAGTCCTTAAGTCTGAAAGCATGCATTGGAGAATCTCCAATTTCAATTGCCCCAAGTGGGTCTCTTGGGGCATTCTCTTCTCTTCAAAGGGCCTCGGAGACGGCCTCTTAAGACGTACCCGACGTTTGCTCATTTCAGTGGGAGGCGTCTTTGATCTCCAATGACTCGGGGACGTTGCTCGAGTCCTCTTCCAAGACATCCTAGCTCGAGGCGGGATCTCATCAACCACCACCGATCCAGTGGCCTTTGGGGAGTCAATGGTCCTTTTCACTCGGGCCATTAGTACGAATCCGTCTTCTTCTTCTTATTCTTCCTCCCTTAGCCGCTGAAGTACATCCGCAAGAAGGGAAGCTATATTTGTCTTCGTCTTACGAACAAGGTTTTTCTTGGGCTTTGGGACCCCGGAGGTCGAGGTCCTTTTCCTCTTGTTATCCTTAGTCGATTTCTGTACAGGGGCCGAAGTCTTATCCTCGCCACACGGAGGCCTCATGACCGCATCTTTGTCAATGCCTACACACGAGAAAATTTAATAAGTATAAGAAGGATATCTTGATCAAATCATCATATATATGAAAAAGGGGCTTACCATGATTCTTGGCCTCCCATCGACCTTTTGCTAAATCGCTCCAACATAGCTCGACGTACGTAGAGGTCGAGGTCAAGTTCCGAACCGAGCTCTCGAGGTCAGGAATCGCACCGGGCATCCAAACAACCACTACATCATGGAAAGAGACATTAATGAGAAAAATCAAAGGAATGAAATAATACGTAGAAGCTAACAGTGAGATAATACTTACGTTCCATGTTCCATTTCTCAGGAAATGGCATATTCTCTAACGGGATTAGGTCGGAAGTCCTCACTCGAACAAACCTGCCCATCCAGCCTCGATGTTTGTCCTCTTCTATGCTCGAGAAAAGTACCTTGGTATCTCGACGCTGGAGTTTTATCAACCTGCCTCGATAGAGATGAGGGTTGTACAATCTAATGAGGTGGTCGAGGGTGAAATACATCCCTCCTTACGAAGAATCGGAGCAGGATGACAATTTGCCAAAAGGAGGGATGGATTTGGCCCAGGGTTATCTGGTACTGACGACAGAAATCGACGATGATAGGGTCAAGGGGGCCCAGCGTGAAAGGGTAAGTGTAAACACTCAGAAACCCTTCCGCGTGGGTGGTGATATTTTCTTCGGGGGTTGGAATCACTACCTCTTTGTCTTCCCAATTGTTGTCTCTCTTTAACTGCTTGAGGAAGGTCTCAGTTATCAAGCATATGTACCTTGATATTGGCTTGCATCGACCAGGGACTGAGGAAGTTTTCTCGATCTTAAAGTCGGAAGTAAGGACGCACCCTCCGGGAACACACTTCTCAGGGCGCGACTCCACCGGTGTTTTGTCACCGGCCGACCACGATGAAGAAGCATTTTCCTTTTGGGGAACCGTTTTGGACATTTTTGCCATCCTTGTTTGAGTTTGAAGAAGAAAGGAGATGATAGAATTTGATGAGAGGTTAACAACAATACCCGAAAATCTTGCAGAAGATAGGAACTTAGAAGATGGGGAAAGCTTTGGAGATTAAAGAAGGTTAAAGGTAAAGTTTGAAAGAGTGTAAAAAGAGGCCTATTTATTGGATTCACGATGACGGTTCAAAGCCACTAGTGGCCGACCACCAACTGACATACATTAATACCTTGAAAAATTGTACCGACGGGACGTTTCGGTCACTTCCTCCGCTAACGTCATGAGGGTGACGTCATGGCAGGTCAAGGTAAAAATCGAAGGCTCAATTCATTTTTTGTTGTTTCACTCCAAAAAATGATGGAACTATCTATATACAGTTAAAACCGAGCCCACCCAATTTTGCTATTTGACCAAGACCAAAAATTTATATCGAGGGTCGATCTCGTAAATGAATAGACTAAATCGCGAGGAGAAGGTACCGAGTTCGAAATCGAGGCACCTGTCGAGATCGAGGCTAATAGCGATTGAAGCCAAATGAGACAGAGCTCGAGCAAGGTCGAATATGGAACAATAACAAAAAGGCGAGATATCCGTGACTGGTCGAGGATCATGGCATAAATATCGGAACGAATCAAATCAGAAATGGTTAATTAGCCAATCATGGGATTTCCTTCGGTAATTATCGTTATGGTATGGGATTCCCTTATGTAATTAGAGTTATACCATTAGTAGAATTCCTCTATTATATAAAAGGGGTCCTAATCATTTGTAAGACATCATTCACAGACATCAAAGCAATATAATTCTCTTTCTCGCTTATATTATTGTGCAACAACTTGTTATACTTTTAAATTGTTCTTGCATCAATCAGTTCGAGGGTACTCTAACTCGAGGGCTGAGTTCCATTCAACAATAGGTTGCTTTATTTTACTGTTTATTACTATTATTGATCTTCATATTTATCAGTTGGTGTTAAGTGAAATAACATATCCTTAAAATGACATTATAAGTTTAATTGTCATCCAATTTCAAGGGTAAACAAATGGTCCATAAAAAGATAGAAACGGGTCTGTGTTAGGAAAATTACAATTTCTAAAATAATTAGAAATAAATTTTGGAAAACATATATTTTTTGATTGTTGATTTAATTTGAGAAAACTACTATTGAAATATATGTCAGATTGTGTTTTTCTATTTTCTCGTAATGTTTGATTTTAAAAAAGATATTTGTTGCATTTTAAACTCACTTTATCTTCTAAAATTATTCTTACTTCGTTTTTTTCTTTGAAAAAAGCAGTAGGAGTAAGGAAATTAAACACTTAGATGAGACTAAGTAGTTATCGACCGGTCCGACGCGTCCTTAACATATTTTGATTAAGATGAAAAACATATTTCTAAAGTGGGGCCTAATTTAAGTTATCAAACAAGCGAGTTCTAAATTATTGAACTCTAAATTAATAATTTAAGACGAAGTTTGGACCAACCTAGTAAATACAAAGTTTGGAGTGAACTAGTAAACACATGTCCTAGCTTCTGATTCTTTACGCCATGTGATTTAATTGCAAGTGCATATTCCAGTTTCGCCTTCCATGATTTTTAGATCCAAATTAAGTAGTGAATCACCAATAACATCTCTTCCTCTCACACCTCGTTTATTTGAGCTATTGACAATGATTAAATTTAAGTAAATATTTTACTCTGATTTTACTCCAATATATTAGTGAAATTCCTCACCACTTGTCTAGTTACCTTTTTTAGAAGGGTGAGATTGTAATTAAAGCTCAATTCAAGACATACAATCCAAGATGATTTATTTGCAAAAGAATATTTCTAGTTATATTCACCTTATTCACACCCTTTTAAAAACGATGTCTTGTTTATCATGAACATCTTCAATTCCATTTTACTTGTCCGCTATTAATAAAATAAATTTCTATTGTACTTATTCACTTAAGCAAAGAAAGAGAAAATTTTCCCTTGTTCACCCTTATTATTAACTACTGGTTTTCCATGATACAAGAGTTATTATAAGTATTATGATATATATTCTTTATTATTATTACGAAGGGAAATGCAAAGTCTATATTGAACAAGTAAAAGAAAACATAGACGGTATTAGTTAGGAGTTTTTCCCAAGGGGTGATTTTTTCTTAATCCTAGATTTTACTTCATTCTTCTCCGATATCCTGCCCGTCGGGCATAGTATGATCTCTTTACGGTTGCTAAAGAAAAAAGGAGGTTAGTTCTGGGAATAAGGGGAGAGAGCGTAGACTAAAATGGTTCTGTATTGTTGCATGCAACGTGAACACAGTAACTCAGAGAACTCTTGGTCATCAATTGGAAGTAACATTTCATCTTCGAAGTGTGAGAGTTGCATATGTGAAGGGGAGTAGAAGAAGTTTCGTTGAGTTGTAAATGCGACGCTAAAATACTCTATATATACACATATTAGCATGTATTTAAATACACATATAGCAGACTGTGTCTGAATCTTTGCAATTGGTGCTATGTCATCAAGTACTGGCACAAGCACATGTGATGAAGCTATTTGCAGAGAACATCTTCATCTAGCCAATATATCTTTGTTAGAAACCTCTAATTAACTAAACACGTCAACATTCATTTCATACCAGTTCATAAGTTCTCCAACTTGGAAATAGGGTGGATTTTAGTTGTAAATTGTAGACTACGATAATTCTATATTTGACATTGTGTTAGTAAAGAATTCATAACAGTTCTTTATGGATATAAAGAAAGCCTAAGTTTCTGATCAGCATAGTTAGTTCGTGCAGTTCGTTTTGCTACAACTATTGGATATTCATCAACTATAGGACAAGGGATAAACGATAAGTCGCACAGCACAAAACATTGGTACAATTGTAATCATGTGAGCAAGAAAAACAAAGAACATGGTGTAAATATCCCAATAACAAATACAGTTCCGTAAAAACCGTATGTATTTTTATGTCAGTTGCAGGAAAATGATTTTGTTTAAAAGCTGGATTCACGAAATGCTAAAAATATCAGGTAACACCTTGGACCAAAGGAGTGGAGTTGGAGACTATTTACTGGTATGGAAGAAACTTTTCTTAAGAGATGCAACTTGCATATCAAAATAGACTAACGCAGCATGACTTGTACATTTTTCTGCAATTTGGAACTCAAGAACATATTGGGAATATATATCGATCATGTATTTTCTGGAATCTGTACAACGAACACATATTAAAAATATATATTTTAGAGCACAAACAAGACCAAAAATAAATTACCTTTTGTTTGGCTAATAGTGTTACTTATTAGGCGGTCGCATATACAGATGGATGAAAATATTTTTTATGCCTAAAGAGAAACCTAATAGCTATTCCAATTTTTCGCATATGTTATGTTTGGAACTTTATCATACTTTGTCAAGTTTTCTTTTGGTTTTAGGTTATATGAAATTTGAAATTGTAGTTAAGTCGTTGTTCTCATTGTATGTGATAATAAGATCGATATAGTATTTTGGTGTACAACTTTGGCTATTTTGTTGAAACAGTAGGCGAAGTAATCAAGTAAACACAATGATAGCATGCCACATTATTTGGTTACAATTTTTTTTCCTATTTTTTTAAAATATTGTAGTGAAAGTAATCAAGTAAATAGCACGGTAGCAGACTTACTTGGTATCCATGATGATAATTTCGCGGCACCTGTTACTGTTAGAGCTAGCATGCTTTATGGAGCCACAATTCACGACAATGGCAGGTATGTCTGTTTATTGAATATTATAAGTATTTACCATAATTAAAACCAATGTGCATAGTCCAAGAATGTAAGAGAACACAATTTATTCTCATAGGTTACCCTACCAAATTCCGTATTTCGTCCGATGAAGATTAGCAAAAGGTAAAGTATCCAATCTTCTCGAAGGTGGCAGGGGTGGGCCTTCCATTTTAATCAGGTAAGTGAAGAACGAGGCGAGCTTGTCCCCTTATTTTTTATGTCTTTCCTGTATTTTCATAGCATGATGAGTTAGTTGACAACTTTTATAAAAGTCCGTACATATATAAACAGAGAGACATGCAAATATAGAATATCCACATGTTCAAACAACTAACAAATACAGTATTCAGTCAATGTTGTTCATGACAAATCTCTGGAGGAAATGTAATTTGTAAAGCATTGTGGAAAATGCAACCCGAAAAAAGAATACTTAATCAATCATTAAATGTATATGCATATCAATTTAGGATACACGAAGAGTTGATGTGTTCACTGAGCTACTATTCAGACGATGATAATACGATTAATTCTCGACAAATTTCAGCAGAGATCATAGTTATCGCTGGAAAAAATTCACAGCTACAGCACAAAGAAACAACTAAGCATAAGGAGCACCTATATACCTGTCCATCTAACTGTAGGGCAAATACTTTGGATACATGGAGTCACTACAGTTATATGATTCCTTAAATCACATTCTTCTTAGGTCTGGAAAGTGGTTGCCTATACTGTCTACGACAGCGTACAACATACAGAGAAACAATTAACTACCCATGTAGATACAGATTTATGTTGGTATAGGCTGGGGCAGAATTGCTTTCCTTTTGGTAGCCAATATTTTTTGCAACAAAATTAAGACAAATTGCAAAGAACGCGAGTGCAGAAACCCAATCAAATACATGTGTTCTTCACTTCTTTGAATGAAATCAACCCAACATACACAGCTATAATTCTAAACGTAAAAGGAAGAAACAGGGAACAAACAGAGATCTCTAGTCTAGCAAGAGGAGTCACGGACAGAGAGAACGAGAAGATTGAAAAACTGCACACCACGTGTTTGAAAAAGCAAAGTACATAGAAACACCTAACCACACACTTAAAGCACAGGAGGTCAAATTTCCAATATTACCGCTTGTGGACAGGCAGACAGGACGACCAAGAGGCCCTTAACTCTCGCTTATAAATACGAGCTTGTTTTACATATACATGCTAGGACTGTGCTCCACAATTTCATGTTTTTAATGGCAACCACTGCTCGAGCACTCTAACAGTCTATGTCTTATTCAATATACTGAAGAACAATTGCTTAAGTTGTTAGACGGAGATGATGCGCAAAAATATACGATTGTTGTTTTCTCCTCCTGCCCCTGACACAAGAAACATTTGTTGGACATTTACATTCTTTCTTCTGCAGATTGTTTTGAGTGAGAAGCTTCATATGTTGCCACCCACATAAAGCATACTACTTCTGAAGTACATTCAAACATGCAATTCGAGCTATAAAACTTTATTTACCGGAGGATCTGATACAACAACAACAACAACAACAACAACAATAACAACAAACCCAGTGTAATCCCATAAATGGGGTCTGGGGAGGATAATGTGTACGCAAACCTTACCCCTATCTTATAAAGGTAGAGAGGCTGTTTCCGATAGACCCCCAGCTCAAAAAATAGTAGAGATAAGATAAAGCAACACAAAGGTGACAACTTGACAAACAGGCCTAGGGCAACCTAGCGTCCCATCTAAATGAATCGAAAAATAACAAGTTTCATACTTCGAAGCCTATCCAGCAAAATAAAATATTTAGATAAGATCCAAGAGAAATCGTGATGAAATCATGATGAAAAAATGTAAGGAGACTTGTTTTTATCATCGACATTAAGATGCTAATGTAATCATGGGCTAGACAAGCAGTATATTGAATATCACAAACATTGGATATTTAATTTCACTTCTATTTTGAGCTAAACATCAAACTGTTTCCGGTGACACCATGATTACAAAGGAAAGATTAAACAAAAATCAAGGAGAATTAATTCGATATGTAACATGAAACGAACTGACAGTACATGCAGGATAGTCTTAGAGTGGTTCTTAGACTCAATGAAGAGGAGCCGAGCAATACAACATGAATACTTTCATCATTCACACAAATGCACACACACACACATATATGCAGTTAGAAGCGCACAACAATCGGCCTGGAAACAAAAATGGATAGTTTCAGATACCTTACGACAAGCGTGTGCTGAAGATGATGACTTCCAAAGTCTCAAAGGTATAAATATCGGCAAGTTATTTTGTTATCACATAAGGTTTCACGAAGATGAGGTAAAATGGGTCATAGTTTGCACCTATGATGTCTGATTGGAATTTGGAGCAATTTATTTGGGTTTTTATTGGATGGAATAATCAGTAGATCCTAATAATCATTAAAGCACAGTTATAAACAATAACATCAACAAAGTGAAAAGCAGAAACAACAAGAACAATAGAAATTGAGAAGAAAGTCTATGTAGTACCTATGATGCAAAAGAGTTCGCCCATTTAAAGTAAAGGGTACATCTAGAAATGCACGAAAAATAATTTAAAGATCAAAAGGATGAAAAGTCAAATTAACCCGAAGTGGACAAGCAAGGGGCACAATGAATTCCTACTTAGTTTAAATAGAAATTGGTCAACAGAAAAAGATATATTTAGATAAATACACATTGAAAAGATATGTTACTGCTAGATTTTAGGAATTCCCCATCAATGAAGGCAACCTCACAATTTCAGAGGCCTCGGGCCCCTATAATCTTTTAACGAAAGATGAATATACGAAGCCAATTAACATCTAAGCCACTTGAAGTGGATATTCCAGTTTTGAACATGTATGTGTAAGTGCATGTACAAGTCACCATAAGAAATCCACTCAAAAGAGAAAAATATATTGAAAAGCTCATTGTATTGGCAATAACTGACACCCCCAAGCAAGCACAAGTCAGTTGATCAATCAATTAAGCAACCTAGACAATCAAGTAACCTTAGAGTTAATCAATTAAGAGGAATGTAAGTATCTATTTCTGCTAAAAAGGTAACAGGAGACTAAAAGGCCTCTCATTGATAAGAAAAAGTTGGAAAATGCAACAATAACGCCATTAAAATTGAGACAAAGTGTATCATTTCCGAAGAAACTAAAATTTTCCTTTTGTTTGAGATAATGCTTGCCAAGTAACAATAGTAACTTCGCAACAGTGCTTCCCTTCGTCAGCAGGCCATCGCAATAGTGCTTTCTATGGCCGAGCCTCTTCCATCTCTTTTTATTCCTAAAATTCTACCACACCCATCAAGAGCCAAGCTCCCCGCAACCAAACCCTAAATTCCTCCGGCAACCGAGCCCTCACGCGCCGCCAACTCGCCTGTCTTTCCGGCGAGATCCCAGCTACGCGTCGGCACGTGTGGCCTTTTCCAGCGACTTTTCAAAAAAACTTTCTTCAGACAGCCTCTTCTCAAGGCATTTCCGAGCCATACCGTGCAAGTTTCACCAAATTCCGACGACTTTTTCTTTTTTCGGCCTTTAAACCCCAGATTCTGACGATTGTTTCATTTGTTCAGTACGAGAAAACCTTCCTCCTTTCCTATATACTTTTTTCACCCACTGTGAATACTGTTATTCCAACTATTGAGGCTTTTTACGGGACAATCGCATTTGGAATATGATGGATTGCACAGAGAGAAGCTCTTTTTTCTCTTTAGAATCTAGAAAACTGGAAAACATGTCTTTTATCAAAGCTGTCTCTTGGCCAGCCCTAGAACTTGGGGGAAGATGCCATCGAAAGCTCGACGTAGGACAGGAGCCGCACTTCTCGCTGTCCGAGGAGCACACTCTCAGGCGCTAGGGTTTCTTGGAATCTAGTCTCATTGGGTCTTTCTCCAAATGGGTTGGTTCTCCGGAGGCTGTTAGAAACTGGGTAGCAGAGGCATGGAACGTCAAGGACGGGATAAAAATATCGCAATTGGGGGACACTCAATATCTCTTTCATTTTGTTGACAAGTCTCAAGTTTCAGAAATTCTTGTCAGAGGAAACAGGTGGTTCGATGGGAACTTTATAAATATAGACAGATGGGTGGAGCATGATGGGTGTCTTAACTCTCGCTTCACTGGCGAAACATTGGTGGTCAACATGGTGGGTCTCCCGGTGCATCTTTGGTGTCTTGACCTATTCAAGAAGATAGAGGAAATCTGTGGGAGTTTTATTGATGTCACTTGCAGTTTACACGATCTCTTGCGAGTGAGGATTGTGGTGAGGAAAGGGGGCAGAATCCCTGTCTCCACTGTGGTGGAAGATGGCTACTTGAGTTATAGGGTTTGGTTGAGCCCTGAATTTCGCCCTATCTTTATGTCTATGATAACGACGGAAGAAAAGGGAAGGTCAAATAGAAGAGAGAGGAGGGGAAATCAGTCTCTGAGAGGAGGGGAGGGCTCACCAGATTAAGCCGAAAGCAGACGTTAGATCGAGAAGATATGGGAGGTTTGAAATTGGGGAGGAAGACAAAATTATAACTGGAGGAGAAGACATGAATGGGTTAGTGAGGCGGGATGGAAAGGCAGAATGGGACGATCCTCTTGTACTTATCATAGGGCCGGGCAAGTATTCAGCAAGTATAGGCCTGGGCCTCCTCACATGGGCCCAGCAACTTTCCTCAATTCCATTAGAATTGATCCTAAGGGGCCCAATGTATTTCAAGCTGCGCATGATAAGGCTCCTAAGCAAATGGGAACAGTCGTTCCTCCTTCCTCTGGCCATGGTGCTTCACACAGTGGCACTCCTTCACCGAGCTCTAGTGACATGTGCCCCTCTATGATGGTCATTGCTGCAGGGGCAGAACCGGCTAAGGATGGTGCTGTTAATCCACGGCCCACCGCCTCTGATGGACCCGGTTCCATCAACCCCTCACCTGCTCATGGGATTAGTTGTGTTGAGGCCACACTTAAAGTTTCTTCTTCTTCTGGGGTGATTGTTGAGCATGCCCCAATTGATGTTAGTGTCTGACCAGTACTTTCAGTTAATATGCCGCCAAGGGTTCCAAGCTCTCTTCCACCATGCTACACTACTGATGGTTCTGGACATTCCTATAGCAGCGGGTTGTTAATTTCAGAGGTTGCTGACCCTCAAGGAAATGGTGAGACCCTTTCGGAGGTTAAAACTCCTAGTGCTAGCAATGCTATGGTCTTGTATTCCTCTGGTAGTAGCAAGGAAAGGGCACATATAGAAGAAGCCTGCCCAATTTCGTCAAGGATCGGAGAGAGGATATGTCTTTCTGGATGGAAGATAAACTATTAAACTTTGGGAAGTTTCTAGGTGTTTCTGTTGAAGGGAAGGAAGATAGAGTGTTAGAACTGTTGAGGGAGATTGAGAAACAATCTCTTTACGATGGTGTAGGGAGGGAGTTGGGTAAAGGTGTTAAGCAAAATAACTTAGGAGATGTAGTGGTGTATCAGAGAAGGGGGCGAGTGTGTGACAGAGAGAAAGGGACCTCAGCTACGGGGGGTAGGGAAATGGGGGCTATTGTCGCTTATGGAAGTTAAGATCCTTTCATGGAATGTGAAGGGGATGAATGACCAAAACAAAAGGGCCATCATCAAAGTGGGAGTTAGGGAGTGGGGTACCAACCTAGTTTGTTTTCAGGAGACCAAAATGGAAGTTTTGTCAGATGCGATCGTGAGAAGTGTCTGGGAGGTAATTGGATGAAATATGACTGGGTCCCAGCAGCGGAAAGTGGCGGGGGCATTCTACTTATGTGGGATGATAGAATCTTGGAGGTAAAGGAGATCGAAAGAGAGTTTTCTTTTTGGCAACTCTCGTCAAAGATAGAGTGAGTGAGGTGGAGTGGGGATTTAGGGGAGTGTATGGTCCGGTAGGGGAAGGTCCCAAGGTGTCTTTCTGGGAAGAACTGGCCAATATTATGGGGGAATGGGACATTTCATGGGTTCTAGGGGGATACTTTAACACTATTAGATTCCCGGAGGAGAGATTAGGATGTAGTGTGATTTCGAGGGCCACGGAGGAGTTTTATGACTTCATCAATGATCACTTTCTCATTGACCTTCCTCTGTCAGGGGAAAGGTTTACTTGGGCCAGGGAGGAGGATTCCAACTCAAGGTCTAGACTTGATAGATTCCTGACATCTCCCTCATGGGATGAGCTGGTGCCGAATGTGCTACAGATTCCTTTACCTAGGTTGACTTCAGATCATTTGCCAATTTTGCTAGATGGATGCAGAGAGGGGGGGGTGCGTGCTCCCTTCCGATTCGAAAACATGTGGGTGAAAGTGTCAGGGTCACCTTCATACCGTCTTTCGAAGAAACTCAAATTGCTCAAGGGAGATATCATTAGGGTCAAATTGTTAGAAACCTCTAATTAACTAAACACGTCAACATTCATTTCATACCAGTTCAAAGTTCTCCAACTTGGAAATAGGGTGGATTTTAGTTGTAAATTGTAGACTACGACAATTCTATATTTGACATTGTGTTAGTAAAGAATTCATAACAATTCTTTATGGATATAAAGAAAGCCTAAGTTTCTGATCAACATAGTTAGTTCGTGCAGTTCGTTTTGCTACAACTATTGGATATTCATCAACCTGTATAGCTAGGTTGCTTCCATCACTGTCAGCAAAGTCCACCTACAAAGTAAAGATAGTACAGGTTGTATACTATAGGACAAGGGATAAACGATAAGTCGCACAGCACAAAACATTGGTACAATTGTAATCATGTGAGCAAGTAAAACAAAGAACATGGTGTAAATATCCCAATAACAAATACAGTTCCGTAAAAACCGTATGTATTTTTATGTCAGTTGCAGGAAACTGATTTTATTTAAAAGCTGGATTCACGAAATGCTAAAAATATCAGGTAACACCTTGGACCAAAGGAGTGGAGTTGGAGACGATTTACTGGTGTGGAAGAAACTTTTCTTAAGAGATGCAACTTGCATATCAAAATAGACTAATGCAGCATGACTTGTACATTTTTCTGCAATTTGGAACTCAAGAACATACTGGGAATATATATCGATCATGTGTCTTCTGGAATCTGTGCAACGAACACATATTAAAAATATATATTTTAGACCACATACAAGACCAAAAATAAATTACCTTTTGTTTGGCTAATAGTGTTACCTATTAGGTGGTCGCATATACAGATGGATGAAAATATTTTTTATGCCTAAAGAGAAACCTAATAGCTATTCCAATTTTTCGCATATGTTATGTTTGGAATTTTATCATACTTTGTCAAGTTTTCTTTTGGTTTTAGGTTATATGAAATTTGAAGTTGTAGTTCAGTCGTTGTTCTCATTGTATGTGATAATAAGATCGATATAGTACTTTGGTGTACAACTTTGGCTATTTTGTTGAAACAGTAGGGGAAGTAATCAAGTAAACACAATGATAGCATGCCACACTATTTGGTTACAATTTTGTTTCCTATTTTTTTCTATTGTTTTTTAAAATTGTAGTGAAAGTAAGTAAATAGCACAGTAGCAGACTTACTTGCTATCCATGACGATAATTTCGCGGCACTTGTTACTGTTAGAGCTATCATGCTTTCTGGAGCCACAATTCACGACAATGGCAGATATGTCTGTTTATTGAATATTATAAGTATTTACCATAATTTAAACCAATGTGCATAGTCCAAGAATGTAAGAGAACACAATATTCATTCGCATAGGTTACCCTACCAAATTCCGTATTTCGTCCGATGAAGATTAGCGAAAGGTAAAGTATTCAATCTTCTCGGAGGTGGCAGGGGTGGGCCTTCCATTTTATACCTTTTCACCTCTCCAACAGCAGTTAATCTGTCGACAACCTATTCAAATTGACTGATAGGTACAGGGTAAGGGAACCCTCACTTTATCGGTAGAAATCAGGTAAGTGAAGAACGAGGCGAGCTTGTCCCCTTATTTTTTATGTCTTGCCTGATAAACCAGCGGCTAGCTGTTCTTCCTGTATTTTCATAGCATGATGAGTTAGTTGACAACCTTTATAAAAGTCCGTACATATATAAACAGAGAGACATGCAAATATAGAATACTCACATGTTCAAAGAACTAACAAATACAGTATTCAGTCAATGTTGTTCATGACAAATCTCTGGAGGAAATGTAATTTGTAAAGCATTGTGGAAAATGCAACCCGAAAAAAGAATACTTACAACAACAACAACCCAGTATAATCCCACTAGTGGGGTCTGGGGAAGGTAGTGTGTACGCAGACCTTACCCCTACCCTGGGGTAGAGAGGCTGTTTCCAAATGACCCTCGGCATCCTTCCCTCCAAGAACTCCCCACCTTGCTCTTGGNCAAGAACTCCCCCCCTTGCTCTTGGGGTGACTCGAACTCACAACCTCTTGGTTGGAAGTGGAGGGTGCTTACCATCAGAGCAACCCAAAAAAAGAATACTTAATCAATGATAAAATGTACATGCATATCACGTTAGGATACATGAAGAGTTGATGTGTTCACAACTGAGCTACTATTTAGACGATGATAATACGATTAATTCATGACAAATTCCAGGAGAGCTCATAGTTAGCGCTGGAAAAAATTCACAGCTACAGCACAAAGGAACAACTTTGCATAAGGCGCACCTATATACCTGTCCATCTAACTGTAGGGCAAATACTTTGGAGACATGGAGTCACTACAGTTATATGATTCCTTAAATCACATTCTTCTTAGGTCTGGATTTTCGCTGTATATATATTCACTATTGGAAAGTGGTTGCCTATACTGTCTACGACAGCGTACAACATACAGAGAAACAATCAACCACCCATGTAGATACAGATTTATGTTGGTTTAGGCTGGGGCAGAATTGCTTTCCTTTTGGTAGCCAATCTTTTTTGCAACAAAATTAAGACAAATTGCAAAGAACGCGAGTGCAGAAACCCAATCAAATACATGTGTTCTTCACTTCTTTGAATGAAATCAACCCAACATACACAGCTATAATTCTAAACGTAAAAGGAAGAAACAGGGAACAAACAGTGATCTCTAGTCTAGCAAGAGGAGTCACGGACAGAGAGAACGAGAAGATTGAAGAATTGCACACCACGTGTTTGACAAAGCAAAGTACATAGCAACACCTAACCTTCATCCATACAAAATCACACACTTAAAGCACAGGAGGTCAAATTTCCAAGAGGCCTTTAACTCTCGCTTATAAATAGTAGGAATTTCAACCTCGAATTTGTCATTTCATGGAATCTAACATATACATGCTAGGACTGTGCTCCACAATTTCTTATTTTTTTAATGCCAGCCACTGCTCGAGCACTCT